>CBVK0100184665.1:0-19052 GCA_900067695.1 Picea abies
GTCCATCTGCTGACGTCATACGTGGATTGACACGTGTTGAATACTACCACGTGTCACTCTAATTCATGACTTACATGTGCCTAAAATGTTGAATCAGTCTGACACTTGTCGTTACTTGATTGTGCCACATGTCCCTAGCTGACATGGTCTGCTGTCATGAGTTGGGTCGACGGTCTAGATCACATCTTGATCTGACGGTTCAGTTAAGTCAGGATTTCACACATCGCGAAATTGGGGTTCTTGAGGTCAAGTGATTTTTTCATTTCAAATTTTCGATCCCCGATTCGCCATGTAGAGGATCAACGATCCATATCTCATTCTCGATTCAATGGTTGCGATTGAATCACGAAATCACATATCATGAAATCGGGGTTCCTGATGTCAACAATATTTGTCATGTCCAACTCTCGATCCTCGATGTCTCTCCATTGGCTGGAATCAATGGTCCAAATCAAACCTTGATCCGACGGCTCAGATTGCATCGTGATTTCGCATATCGCGATTACACCCTCTTCTCCTTGTTCTTTAAGGATTATGCAGGTTCTCCTCGATCCAATGGTGGTCGGGTCTTGTGCTTGGATCTAACGTCTAAGATCTGTCCTCCTTTTCAGTTCCCTCTTTTTGTCTTCATTCAGAACTAACGACACTCGTTCTTTCGGGAATTTTGAATGAGATCCAACGATCATAAATGATTCTCGGGCCTTCGAACATTTTATCGACCTGAACTTATCTTTTGTTTGCCTGGTTGTGTTGCCGGTCTTCCTAAATATCACTGCGCTGCTGATCATTGCTGTTGTACTCAAGCCATCATTGTTGTTGTACTTTCCATCAATGACAAGCATACTCTACCTATTAAACATTTGCCAACAGATACCTTGTATGGGATTGGATGTGAAGTTGTCTCGAGCTCCAAATTTTCCACCATTTCTGTGGACACTAGATTATCAGTTCTCCCATTGTCTATGATTACCTTACATACCCTATCCTTGGTCTTGCAAGCAGTCCTAAACAAACTATTTCAATGAACTGGCTCCTTTGTCACTTTCTCTAGTTTTATGATAAATTTCCTCATCATGAGGGATCTTCCTTCTTATACTATTTATTCCTCCACATTCCTCTTATGTTCTTTATAAATGTGAGATTCTCCACCTTCATCTTTCTTTTTATGAGGACATTCCCAAGACATATTCTTTGTCTTTCCATAGGAATAGAATTTCACTTCTCCTCCTCTACCTCTTCCTCTTCCTCTCAAAAATAAATTTATTCCACCATATTATCCTCCTATTGAACTTCCAACTCTCTATGTATGACAGTTCTGGTTTCTAGTTTCATCTCTAGGCTTCTAGAACTTCTCTTTGGTAGGTTATTTTGTTTTCTAGGACTTTTTCATATGTTTCTTTGATTCTGATTCCTTTCCAACTTATCTTCTTCCTTCATGAATTCCTAGCATCATCCAATGTTCTTACTTTCATCATGCTAATTTCATATTGAGTCTCATACCTCAGGACATTTATATACCTCGCAGTTTTTTCTTCATTGTTCTATCGATGCCCTGCTCTGATGTTTAGCCTCTAAAATTCTTTAGTGTACTCTTTCACTGACAATCATGCTAATTTCATATTGAGTCTCATACCTCAGGCCATTTATATACCTCGCAGTTTTTTCTTCATTGTTCTATCGATGCCCTGCTCTGATGTTTAGCCTCTAAAATTCTTTAGTGTACTCTTTCACTGACAAAACCTTTTGTCTTAGGTTCTGCAATATCCTGAAAATATTGATCTGATAGTCCTTGGGTATGAATTTAGATTTTAATTTAGCTACCATTCTATCCCAACTTTTGATTTTTTGTTTACCGTTTCATCTTCTGTCAACTTGTAGTTCGTCCCACAATAGTGTTGCATGTCCCTTTATCCTGGTCAAAAAATGCTTCACTTTATTTTCATCATCGATATCCTCATAATAAAAGTGCTTTTCCAAAGAACTTATCCAATCCAGTAGCTCCTCAACATCTAAGTTTCCTTCATACATTGGGATTTATATTTTTTCTCTAGCTCTCATTTTAAGAAAAAATCTCAATAGTCACTCTTTTGCATCTTCTTCTCCTGTAGATCCTTTTTCTTCTACTTCTTCACTCTCATATTCGTTGATTTCACCAGCATCGGGTTCTCTTCTCTGCATCGTCTCAATGGAATATAATCTCACATGGAGTTGCTTCATATCCTCTTCCATTACTAGATTTTCTATAGGTTTGTCCCTCCATCTCCTAGGGGGAATGGTACCAGTTTCTTCTTCACACAGAGCACAATTTGGGCTTTGATAACACTTTTTGCAAATCCCCAACCACTCCTTGGGGTTCTACAACCTTCTGTTCTAGGATCGATCAAATTCGAAAGTTGGATCAACTCGTAGGCTCTTGTTGAGACTTTTAAATCAAACACATAGGCCTCAAACCTTCTTTCCCGAGTGAAAAATATTCTTTTCGGGGGGTCCCTAAGCCAATCCAAGACTTACAAGGGACCATGGGCCAAAAAACTTGGGATAAAACTCATGTCTCTGAATAATTTAGGACTTTGGAACTATCGGGCTTTGGTAGTCTCAACAATTTTACATCATGTTCCTTTCAAACGCCAAAGTGGCGAAGCATCGAACAACAACAAGAATCAACGGTCCACAGATTCCATTGAAAGTCCATGATGGAGAATGAATTCAGGACTTCAGGCTTCAATGATCCTATCCTCTCCAATGTGCTATCCTCTTGGATCGTCGAATCTTGAATCCAAATGATCAGATGGATTCTATTCCACCACCAGATCGATGATCTATAACCACTTCCCAGCTCCGGGCTTTGGGGATTTTCAAAATACCTCTCCACAGATCTCTCAGAGTGATGAATCGGTAAATAAGCACAAGTAAAAAATCGATGGACCTCACATTCTGACAGATGGATGGTTTAGATTTGTTTCAGACTTGAGGAGTTTGGGAATTCACACAACATGACCCCTCGTATTTCCTGAACGTCGAAATGTCGAAAGACCTCTCCTTCCTCCATGTGTCCAATTCCGGATCGATGAATGGGGTGACTTATTCTCTTTGGGACTTTAGAAACTTTTAAAATGGGACATTCGTTGACCCATTCCCTCTAGAGTACTGGACCTTCAGACTAAAAGATATTTTTCCACATTCCCATTGATATCAATGGTTGATATTTGCTCTTCTCTTCGGAGCTTCAGGAGATCGTCGAATCTTCACCATAGTGCCTCCTTCATCCCGGAGGTCTGTTCTTTCAAATTCTATGATCCACTACCACATGTCCATGACGATCAACACTCCAGATAGGTTTAAGATTTCAGAACTTTGGGGGTTCCAACTTTTTCTTGCTCCTCGAACAAAATATTCCGAACTGACGAAGTTTGAAGGACTTCAAGACTTAATACTTGCGCAACTCCTCACAATCTAACGATTGTGAATATATTTTCTCTTCTAGAATGGATCTTGTTCGTTCTTCTTCAAACACACAAAAATCCCTGCTCCAAAGAAATTTTACGGTTACTTCTCTTAATCTTTTATAATAGAAGGGTTTTGAACCCTGACACACACTTTGTGCTATGTCTCCTAAGCTTGAAGTCTCAAAGGAATTTTGGTGTGCACTCCCTGCACTCACCTCCCTTGGAAGGTTTTTGACACTTCTTTAAGTGTCAACCATGTACACTCCTTGCATGGGTATTTCTCAGATAACTTATACTTAGATGAGTATATGTGCACTCCTTTCACTCACCATACACAATTTCACATTATCTCTTATGAGCTTCTGAGTCTTCAAAACGACTCTTCCTTCAGACTCCTTGCATGGCTACTATGCACTCCTTGCACCAGTATTTCAGAAGAGAAACAATTGAAACTTATAGAACACTACAAGTTCATTCAATTAATTATAAAATGCATATGCAGGAATATAAAACACAGAAGAAAATAACATACATTACCCATTTAACTCATGGATATGCAAACTTAGAATTTGAGAACAATCTTCCTCTATTATATTCCTTCAGCAAAGCATTTACAAAGAGTTGTTGTAGATCTTCAAATTCTCCTTAACAACAATTTAGAATAAACTTCGGTAGAAAAATACAATTACCTTCAACAACCTCATTTGGGAATAGATTACATATATTTATATAGAGAGGGGATTCTTGAGCCTTCCTACCGACTACGCTAGTGCTATCATATCATAATTAAAACATTCTATGACTAAGGATTATTATAATAAATGGCCTTTACAACCCAGATATGAGTCACTGCTCAATATTTGTACATTCCTACAACCTATTAAATACATTACAATCCTTTGCGATCTCATACAATGGTTCTTTCCTCAAAACATTAAAATATCTTTTAATTACAATCTTTTCAAAATATCAAATCGATGTGCTCTCCTTGGGTCTCAAAACAATTTGAATGCATGCGCTTGATGCTGAGTTATCCTCCACTCAGATTGACAGACATTGCTGACGATTCTCCTACATCATACTCCTCTGGAAAAAATTTCATGGACTCCTATCCATGAGCTCCTGCACTATATTTCCATGCTTCTAGATATCGTCTTCAGTTATCCAACTAGCATATTCTAATGGATGGTCCTTCCACTTAACTAGATACTCATAATAAATATTCCTTTTAGTCTTCTTAGCAATCCTCTAATCTAATATCTTCTCTATCTATGGCTTATCTTCTATGGGAATTTGTTGTTTCTACTAAATCACCTCATGACCATCTGTATCTCCTGTATCATACATCCTATAAGGATATAGTTTTGTAACATTGAATATTATTGATATTCCAACATTCTCTGGCAGATAAATTTCGTAAGCATTGGCAACAAATTTTCTGAGGATTTTACAAGGTCCGATCTTCTTCATCTTCAGATTGTTATACTTCCCTTTTGAGAATATCTCTTTCCTCATATGCGCTAAAACCTGATCTCCAACTTCAAATTTTACTTCGCTCCTTTTCTGGTCTACTCTACTTTTATACTTTTGGTTTCTTTTATGTAGTTGCCCCTAAATATATTCATGTAGCTTCTGCATCTCTACAACAAAGTGTTCTACTTTTTCACTTCAAAACTCATAATGTCCCAAAGTTATTAACTTTGAAATTCCTCTCGGATGAATCCCATACACTATCTGAAATGGGCTCTTTCTAGTACTTTTGTTCGATGAATCATTATAAACAAACTCTGCTTGGGGCAGTATTTGTTCCCACTGACTGTGATGTTCAGTGACCAAACTCCTTAGCAAATTTCCTAAGCTTTGATTTTCCACCTCGATATGTCCGTCTGTTTGAGGGTGATATGTTTAACTGAAGGAGAATTATGTCCCCATCTTCTTCCACGTATTTCTCCAACAATGTCCCATTAATTTGGTATCTCTATTTGAGACTATACTTATGGGAAAGCCATGTAATCTCACAACCTCCTTGAAAACTAAATTGGCTATGTGAGTAGCATCACTGGTTTTTTGGAATGATATGAAATGTTCCATATTTGAGAACCTATCAACCACTACAAATATGGAATCACTCCCCTTTTGGGTTCTTTGTAATACCAACACATAATCCATGCTTATAGATTCCCACGACCTGTCTGGAATAGGTAATGGCTGATACAGACCAGTGTTTTGTTGCTTTCCCTTGGGATACTAGCAGACATCCATTTCTTCGCATCAGACCTCATACCTGGACAATGGTATGAAGAACTCGATTGTGCATAAGTCTTATCATGGCCGAAATGTCAAGTGAATCTCCTAGTGTGTTTTTCTTTCAACAAATTGTCTCTCATTGAGCATTTCAAAATAAATAATTGACTCCCTTTCAAAAACAATCCATCTTGTATCAAATATTCCATCCACTATCTTTTGTCCCTTAGAAAAGGGTGTTCACATGCTTCATAAGCCTCCTTCAAATATGGATCTTCACTATAAATCCCCTTAAGGTATTTAAACCCTAAGATATCCACTTGAAATTCCTTCATAATTAGACATCTCATGCTCAAAGCCTCAACCACTTTGTTAGTGCTAAAACTAATGGGATTAATAACAAAAGTAAAATTATGCATGAATTCTATCCATTTAACATGTCTTTGGTTCAACTTCTCATGTCTGGTTATGAAATGTAAAGCCTAATTGTCGCTATACAACAAAAACTCCTTTAGAATAATGTAATGCCTCCATTTTTCCATAGCTTGTATTACAACATAAAAATCTTTGTCATATGTTGAGTACTTCCTCTTATTGTCATTCAACTTCTCATTGAAATAAGAAACAAACTTATTTTCTTGGATCAAGACTGCACCAATAGCTACTCCACTTGTGTCACATCTAACCTGAAATGTCTTCTTGAAGTCTGGAAGAACCAGAATTGGTCCTTATGTGAACTTCTCTTTTAATAATATGAATCATTTTTCATCTTCTACTGTCCAACTAAATGATTGGTGCTTTTTCTTTATGGTGTCCAGTATGGGCAAACAAATGCTATTGAAATTCCTGATGAATTTCCTATAAAAACTTTCTAAACCATGTAAACTTCTTACCTCAAACATGCTTCTTGGAGAAGGCCATTCTTTGATTTCCCTCACCTTCTCTGGATCCTTCTTCAACTCATTTGAAGAGATCAGAAAACCCAAGTGTGTGATTTTGTTTCTTCATGAATGAACATTTCTTCATATTTATCAACAACTTCTTCTACTGCAACCTCTTCAACACCAGTTTCAAGTGTCTCAAATGTTTTCCTTCAGTCTTACTGAAAACTAAAATGTCATCCAAATACACAATTACAAAATTACAAATCAAGTCCTTGAGCACCTCATTCATCAATCTCATGAATGTTCTCGGGGCATTTGTTAATCCAAATGGCATAACAAGACACTCATACAATCCTTCATCTATTTTGAATGTTGTATTCCATTCATCTCCTTCTCTCATTCTTATATGATGATAGGCACTCTTCAAGTCTATCTTAGAAAAATAATTTTCTCCACTCAAGAAATCCATCAAATCATCCATTCTGGGTAAATGGAATCTGTACCTGATGGTTATCTTGTTGATGGTTCAAGAATCTGTGCATGTTATCCATCCTCCATGTTTCTTTAGACTCTACACAGTTGGTACTGCGCATGGACTCAAACTTTCCCTGATCAAACCCTTATCCAACAACTCTTGGAATTGATTCTTGAACTCTTAATTCCCTTGAGGTGTCAACCTGTATGCTTCCTTATTTGGAAAAATCGCTCCTGGAATAAGGTCAATGTGCAGAATGATAGTCTTGATGGGTGTTAGAGAATGAGGTAACTCATCCACCATGATATCAACAAACTCATCCAACATCTCTTGAGTCTCCATACGAAGATCATCCACAAAATTGTTTGTAAGGATGACTCTATTCTTTCTCACAACAACAAACCACATCTCATGTTCCTTCTTGAATTCGTTCAAGAGTTCCTTCCCACTCATGAGAAGTATGCTAGGACTAGCTTATTCTTTGACTCCCTTATCTTCTATTAGAAGAAACATATGCTTATAGCCATTGTTCTCAAGGGTGAAATTATTCTTGTTCCTGTCATGTATGACATTTCTGTCATATTTCCATGGTCTTCCCAACGGAACATGACAAACATCCATGGGTATAACATCACAAAAAATTTCATCCTTAAAACCTCCAAATTTAAACTCGACCTTTCATTGTCCACTTACCATTACTTGGTGTCCTTTATGCAACCATGATACCTTTTATGGGTTTGGATGTGCAGTTGTCTCCACCTCTATCTTTTCCACCATTTATGTGGACAGCAGATTATCAGTGCTCCCGCTGTCTATGATTACTTTGCATACCCTATCCTTGGTCTTGCAAGCAGTCTTGAACATACTGTTTCTCTGATTTTGGCTCCTTTGCCTATTTCTCTGGTTTTATGAGAACTTTCCTCATCATGAGGGATATTCCTTATTATTCTATTTATTCCTCAACATTCCTCTTCTATGCTTTGGAAATGTGATCTTCTCCACCTCCATCTTTCTTTTTCTCAGGACATTCCCAAGATATATGCCTTGTCTTTCACAAGCATAGCATTTCAATTCTCCTTCTCTGTGTCTTCTTCTTCCTCTCAAAAAGGAATTTATTCCACCATAATATTCTCCTCTTGAAATTCCACCTCTCTCTATCTGATGGTTCTGGTTTTCATTTTCAGCTCTAGGCTTCTAGCACTTCTCTCTGACAGGTCCTTTCCCTTCGCTAGAACGTTTTCCTTTGTTTTTTTAATTCTTCTTCCTTTCCAACTTCTCTTCTGCCTTCAAGACTACTTGATAATAATATTCCACTATTCTTACTGTCATCATGATAATTTCATCTTAAATCTCATACCTTAGGCCATTTATATACTTGTCATTTTTTGCTTCATCGTTCTCTTGATTCCTTTCTCTTATGCTCAACCGATAAAATTATTTAGTGTACTATTTCACTAACAAGACCTTCTGTCTTAGGTTTTTCAATATCCTGAATAGATTGATCTGATAGTCCTTGGCTATGAATTTATCTTTTAATTTAGCTACCACTCTATCCCAACTTTTAAATTTTTGTTTACCTTTGCATCTTCTGTCAGCTTGTAGCTTGTCCCATCATATCGTTCCATGTCCCTTTAGCTTGGTCACAACATGATTCACTTTATTTTCATCATAGATCATCTCATAATAAATGTACTTGTCCAAAACACTTATCCAATCCAACAACTCCTCAACATATAAGTTGCCTTCATACATTGGAACCTCTATTTTTTCTCTAGCTCCCATTTTAAGAACAACTCTCAATAGTTGCTCTTTTGTAACTTATTCTCTTGTATCTCCTCCTACTTCTACTTCTTCACTCTCAACTTCTTTGATGTCACCAAAATCAGGTGATATTCTCTGGGCCGTCTCCATGGAATATAATATTGCATGGATTCTCCTCATCTCCTCTTCCATTGTTGGATTTGCTAAAGGTTTGTTCCTAAGTCTCCTTGGAGACCTGTTAGCAAGTTATTCTTACCACATAGAACAATCCAGGCTTTGATACAACTTGATGCAAACCCACAACCAATCATTGGGGTCCATGTGACCTCTCAGTCCAATATCAATCAAATTCAAGAGCTGGATCAGCTCACAGGATCATGTTCAACCATCAAAATCAAACACATAGGCCTTAAACCTTCTTTCTCGAGTGAAAAATATGATTTTTGGAGGGGTCCCTAAGACAAACCAACACTTGCAAGGGACAATGGGCCAAAAACCTTGGGTGGGTCCATAATCCAAGCCAAGACTTACAAGGGACCATGGGCCAAGAACCTTGGGCTAAAACTCAAGTCATTGAAGAATTCAGGACTTCTAAACTCCAGGGCTACGGAAGTCTCAACATATTTACACCGCGTTCCTTTTGAACGTTGAAGTGGTGAAGCATTGAAAAACAACAAGAATCAACGATCCATTGAACCCATTGAAAATACATGGTGGGGAATGACTTTGGTACTTCAAGATTCGACGATCCTATACAATCCTATGTGTTATTCTCCCAGAGCACCAAATCCCAAATATAATGATCAAATGGATCTTATTCCACCATAATATTGATGGTCTATACCCACTTCGTAGCTCCGGGATTCAAGTATTTTCAAAATGCCTCTCCATAGATATCTCAGATTATCGAATCAACAAATATGTACAAGTAATAAATTGAAGGATCTCGCATTCTAACAGATGGACGGTTCATATTTATTTCAGACTTCGAAAGTTCAAGCATTAACACAACATGACCTCTCGTATCTCCTGAAAGTCAAAATGCCAAAATACCTCTCCTTCCTCCACATGTCCCCTTCCTCATCGATACCTAGGGTGGGTTTCTCTCTTCGTGACTTCGGGAAATTTTAAACTGGGACAATCTTTCACCCATTCCCTCCAGAGTACTGGACCTATGGACCAACATATATCCTACCACGTGCCCATTGAAATNNNNGAATCTTACCTATAGTTCCTCCTTCCTCCCTGAGGTTTGGTTTTTGAAGGTCAATGATCCATTGAAACATGTTCACAATGATCAACATTCCAGATGGGTTTCAGAATTCAAAACTTCAGGGGTTCAACCTTCTTCGCGCTCCTCAAACGAAATATTTCAAACTAACAAATTCTAAACGAATTCAAGGCTTAACACTCACGCAACTCCTCATAGTGTAACGGTTATGAATATAGTTTCTCCTCCCGAATGGATCTTCTAAATTCATCTTCAAACACACAAAAATACTTCCTCCAAAGGAATTTTACCACTACTTCTCGTGATCTTTTATTCATCTTCAAACACACAAAAATACTTCCTCCAAAGGAATTTTACCACTACTTCTCGTGATCTTTTATACTCGAAGGGTTTTGAACCCTGGTGCACACTTTGCGCTATATCTCATGAGCTTGAAGTCTCAAATGACTTCCAGTGTGCACTCCTTGCACTCACCTCCCTTAGAAGGTTTTCAACACTTCTTTAAGTGTCTTCCATGTGCACTCCTTTCATAGGTCTGTCTCATAGAACTTATACTCAGATGATTATATGTGCACTCCTTGCATTCACCCTACAAAATTTTGTGTTATCTCTTCTGAGATTTTGAGTCTGAAAACAAATATACCTTCACACTCCTTGCATGGCTAGAGATTTTGAGTCTGAAAACAAATATACCTTCACACTCCTTGCATGGCTAGTATGCACTCCTTGCACCAGTATTTCAGAAGAGAAACAATTGAAACTGAAATAACACTATAGGTTCATTCAATTAATCATAAAATGCATATACAGGCATATAAAACACAGAAAGAAAATAACACGCATTACCCATTTAACTCATGGATATGAAAACTTATAATTTGCGAACAATATTTCTCTATTATATTCCTTCGGCAAAGCATTTACAAATATTTCTTCTAGCTCTTCAATTTCTCCTTGATAACAATCTACAATAAAATTTAGTAGAAAATTACAATTGTCTTCAGCAACCTCGTTTGGGAATAGATTACATATATTTATACACGGAGGGGATTCGACTATGATAGTGCTATCATATCATAATTAAAACATTCTACCACTAAGTTTTATTACAATAAATAAAATTTACAGCCCAAATACGAGTCACTTATCAATATATGTACACTCCTATAGCTTATTAAAGACATTACAATCCTTTGTGATCTCATACAATGGTTCTTTCCTCAAAACATTAAAATCTCTTTTAATTAGAATCTTTTCATAATATCAAATTGATGTGCTCTCCTTGGGTCTCAAAACAATTTGAATGCGTGTGCTTGATGTTGAGTTGTCCTCCACTCAACTTGATGGATGTTTTTGACGATGCTCCTGAATCATACTCCTATGGAAACAATATTCATAGATTCATGTCCATGAGATCCTACAATGTCTTTCCATGCTTTTGGATATCATCTTCAGTTATCCAACTTGTATCTTCTGTTGGATGGTCCTTCCACTTAACCAGATACTCATAATAAATCTTCCTTTTGGTCTTCCTAGAAATCCTCTGATCTAAGATCTTCTCTATTTGTGGCTTATTTTCTATGGGCATCTGTTGTTTTCTATGAATCTCCTTTTGACCATTTGTATCTCATGTATCATCCATCTTGTAAGGATACAGGTCTGTAACATTGAATATTGGTGATATTCCAACATTCTATGGCATCTCAATTTTATAAGTGTTGGTAGCAAATTTTCTGAGGATTTTACAAGGTCCTATATTCTTCTTCTTCATCTTGTTGTACTTCCCTTTCAGGAATCTCTCTTTCCTTAGATGCACTAAAAAATGATCTCCAACTTCAAATTTTACTTCTCTTTTTTTCTAGTCTACTCTACTTTTATACTTATGGTTGCTTTTCTATAGTTGTCCCTTAATCTACTCTTGTATCTTTTGCATATTTGCAGCAAAGTCTTCTGCTCCTGTGCTTCAGAACTCATCATGTACCAAAGTTTTTAACTCTGAAATTCCTCTCGGATCCACCCCATACAGTATCTGAAATGGGCTCTTTCCAGTGCTTATGTTCGGTGAATCATTATAAGCAAACTCTTATTGGAATTTTTTTTTATCCCACTGACTGTGATGTTTAGTGACCAAATCCCTCAACAAATTTCCTAATCTTTGATTTACCACCTCAGTCTATCTCTCTGTCTAAGGGTGATATGTTGAAATGAAGGAAAAGTATGTCTCCAAATTCTTCCACAGAGTTCTCCAAAAGTGTCCCATGAATTTGGTATCTTTGTTTGCGACTATACTTATGGGAAAGCCATGTAATCTAAGTAGCATCACTGGTTTTTTGGCATGGTATGAAATGTGCCATATTTGAGAACCTTTCAACCACTGCCAATATGGAATCACTCCTATTCTGGGTTCTTGGTAATGCCAAAAAAAAATCCATGCTTATAACATCCCACAGCCTGTCTGGAATAGGTAATGGTTGATACAGACCAGTGTTTTATTGCTTTCCCTTAACATACTGATATAAACTAGATTTGTCCATGCAATTCTTCACATCAGACCTCATACCTAGCCAATGGTATGAAGAACTCGTATGTTCATAATTATTATCATGGCCGAAATGTAATGGCCATCATTTAATTTAGACTACCATTGAATTAATACGGAACAGTAAATTTGAAATTTACTCAAAATTTCACTTACAATCTTTTCAAAATATCAAATTGATGTGCTCTCCTTGGGTCTCAAAATAATTTGAACACGTGTGCTTGATGTTGAGTTGTCCTCCACTCAACTTGATGGATGTTGCTGACGATGCTCTTGAATCATACTCCTATGGAAACAATATTCATAGATTCATGTCCATGAGATCCTACAATGTCTTTCCATGCTTCTGGATATCATCTTCAATTATCCAACTTGTATCTTCTATTGGATGGTCCTTCCACTTAACCAGATACTCATAATAAATCTTCCTTTTGGTCTTCCTAGAAATCCTCTTATCTAATATCTTCTCTATTTGTGGCTTATTTTCTATGGGCATCTGTTGTTTCCCATGAATCTCCTCCTGAACATTTGTATCTCATGTATCATCCATCTTGTAAGGATACAGGTCTGTAACATTGAATATTGGTGATATTCCAACATTCTATGGCATCTCAATTTCATAAGTGTTGGCAACAAATTTTCTGAGGATTTTACAAGGTCCTATATTCTTCTTCTTCATCTTGTTGTACTTCCCTTTCAGGAATCTCTCTTTCCTTAGATGCGCTAAAAAATGATCTCCAAATTCAAATTTTACTTCTCTTTTTTTCTGGTCTACTCTACTTTTATACTTCTAGTTGCTTTTCTGTAGTTGTCCCCTAATCTATTCATGTATCTTCTGCATATTTGCAGCAAAGTCTTCTGCTCCTGCGCTTCAAAACTCATCATGTACCAAAGTTTTTAACTCTGAAATTCCTCTCGGATCCATCCCATATAGTATCTGAAATGGGCTCTTTCTAGTGCTTATGTTCGGTGAATCATTATAAGCAAACTGTTCTGGGGAAAAAAAATTATCCCACTGACTGTGATGTTTACTGACCAAACCCCTCAACAAATTTCCTAAGCTCTGATTTACCACCTCAGTATATCTCTCTGTCTAAGGGTGATATGTTGAAATGAAGGAAAAGTATGTCTCCAAATTCTTCCACAGAGTTCTCCAAAAGTGTCCCATGAATTTGGTATCTCTGTCTGAGACTATACTTATGGGCAAGCCATGTAATCTGAGTAGCATCACTAGTTTTTTGGCATGGTATGAAATGTGCCATATTTGAGAACCTTTCAACCACTACCAATATGGAATCACTCCTATTCTGGGTTCTTGGTAATGCCAAAAAACAATCCATGCTTATAACATCCCACAGCCTGTCTGGAATAGGTAATGGTTGATACAGACAAGTGTTTTATTGCTTTCCCTTAACATACTGATATAAACTAGATTTGTCCATGCAATTCTTCACATCGGACCTCATACCTAGCCAATGGTACGAAGAACTCGTATGTTCATAATTATTATCATGGCCGAAATGTACAGTCAATCCCCCACTGTGTTTTTCTTTCAACGTATTGTATCTCATTGTGCATTTCAGAATACATAATTGACTCCCTTTAAACAACAATCCATCTTGTATAAAATATTCCATCCATTGACTTATGTCCATTAGAAAAGGGTTTTCACATGCTTTGTAAGCCTCCTTGAAATCTGGATCATGACGATATATCCCCTTGAAGTATTCAAACCCTAAGGTTTCCACTTTAAATTCCTGCATAATCAGACATCTCTTTCTCAAAGCATCAACAACTTTGTTAGCACTACAACTAATGTGCTTGATAAAAAAAGTAAAATTATGCATGAATTATACCCATTTATCATGTCTTTGGTTAAACTTCTCCTATCTCATTATGAACTGTAAAGCCCAATTGTTGCTATACAAGACAAACTCCTTCAGAATAATGTAATTCCTCCATTTTTTCAGAGCTTGTATTATAGCATAAAACTCTGTGTCATACATTGAGTACTTTCTGTTAGTGTCATCCAACTTCTCACTAAAATAAGCAACATGCTTATTGTCTTGGCTCAAGACTGCACCAATAGGTACTCCACTTGCATCACACCGCACTTGAAATGTCTTCTTGAATTCTGACAGAACCAAAATTGGTCGTTCTATGATATTTTATTTTAATACTCTGATTCATTTTTCATCTTCTACTGTCCAATTAAATGATCGATGATTTTTCTTTATGGTGTCCAATATGGGTGCGCAAATGCTACTAAAATTCCTGATGAATTTCCTATAAAAAATTTCTAACCCACGAAAAACTTCTTACATCAAACACGCTTCTGGGAGAAGGCCATTTTTTGATTTCCCTCACCTTCTATGGATCCATATTCAACTCATTTGAATATATCACAAAACCCAAGTATATGATTTTTGTTTTCATGAACAAACATTTCTTCAGATTTATCAGCAGTTTCTCCTGCTACAACCTCTTCAACATTAGTTTCAAGTGTCTCAAATGTTCTCCTTCAAACATACTGAAAAATAAAATGTCATCAAAATACAGAATTACAAACTTACCAATGAATTCCTTGAGCACCTCATTCATCCATCTCATGAATTTTATCGAGGAATTTGTTAATCCAAATGGCATAACAAGCCACTCTTACAATCCTGCATTCATTTTGAATGTTGTCTTCCATTCATCTCCTTCTCTCATTCTTATCTGATGATAGGAACTCTTCAAGTCTATCTTGGAAACATAATTTTCTCCACTCAAGCAGTCTATCAAATCATCCATTCTAGGTAAAGGGAATATGTACCTGATGGTTATGTTATTGATGGATCTAGAACCTATTCACATTATCCATCCTCCATATTTCTTTGGACTCAACATAGTTGGTACTATGCATGGAATACAAGTTTCCATAAACAAACCCTTATCCAACAATTCTTGGACTTGATTCTTGACCTTTTCATTATCTTGAGGTGTCAACCTGTATGTTGTCTTATTTGGAAAACTCGCTCCTGGAATAAGGTCAATGTGATGACTCATACTCTTGATGGGTGGTAAAGAATGAGGTAACTCATCCACCACGATATCAACAAACTTATCAAACATCTCCTGAATATCCACAGGCATATCATCCACATAAGTTCTTGTAAGGATGACTCTATGATTTCTCACCACAAAAAACTGCATCTCATGTTCCTTAACTTCGTTCAAGAGTTCCTTCCCACTCATGATAAGTATGTTAGGACTATCTTCTGCTTTGAATCCCTTATCTTCTATTGGAAGAAACATATGAATACAACCATTCTTCTCAAGGGTGTAAGTACTCTTCCTCCCATCATGAACGACATTTCTATCATATTGCCACGATCTTCCCAACAAAACATCACAAACATCCATGTGTATAACATCACACATAATTTCATCCTTATAACCTCCTATTTTAAACTCGACCTTGCATTGTTGAATTACCATTACTTGGTGTCCTTTCTACAACCATAATACCTTGTATGGGTTTCGATGTGTAGTTGTCTCCAACTCCAGATTTTCCCCCATTTATGTTCATACCATATTATCAATACTCCCACTGTCTATGATTACTTTGCATACCCTATCTTTGGTCTTGCAAGAAATCCTGAACATACTATTTCTCTAAACGGGCTCCTTTTCGTCTTTCTCTAGTTTTATGAGAAATTTACTCATCATGATAGACATTCCTTCTTCTGTTGTTTCCGCCTCCACATTCCTCTTATGTGCTTCAGAAATGTGATCTTCTCCACCTCCGTATTTCTTGTTCTTGGGACATTCCCAAGACATATTCCGTGTCTTTCCACCGGCATAGAATTTCACTTCTCCTCCTCTACCTCTTTTTCTTCCTCTCGAAAAGGAATTTATTCCACCATATTATCCTCCTCTTGAACTTCCACCTCTCTCTATCTGATGGTTCTGGTTTCCAATTTCATCTCTAGGCTTCTGGAACTTCTCTCTGACATGTCATTTTCCTCTACTAGGACCTTTTCCTTTGTTTCTTTGATTTTTCTTCCTTGCCAACTTCTATTCTTCCTTTACATATATCTGATAAGAATATTCCACTATTCTTACTATCATCATGTTGATTTCATATTGAATCTCATACCTCATGCCATTTATATACCTGATAGTCTTTTCTTCATCGTTGTCTCGATGCCCTGCTCTGATGTTCAACCTGTAAAATTGTTCAGTTTACTCTTTCACTAACAAGCCCTTATGTCTTAGGTTCTACAATATCCTAAAAATATTGATTTGATAGTCCTTGGGTATGAATTTATCTTTTAATTTAGCTACCATTCTATCCCAGCTTTTGATTTTTTGTTTACCTTTCCATCTTCTATCAACTTGTAGTTTGTCCCACCATAGCGCTTCATGTCCCTTTAGCTTGGTCACATCATGATTCAATTTATTTTCATCATCAATATCCTCATAATCAAAGTACTTTTCCAAATAACTTATCCAATCCAACAACTCCTCAACATGTAAGTTACCTTCATACATTGGGACCTCTATTTTTGTTCGAGCTCCAATTTTAACAACAACTCTCAATAGTCTCTCTTCTGCATATTCTTCTCATGAAACTCCATCTGCTTCTACTTATTTACTCTCATATTGATTGATGTCACCAACATCAAGTTATCTTCTCTATGTTGTCTCCATGGCATCTAATCTCGCACGAGGTTTCCTCATCTCCTGTTCCATTGTTGTATTTGGTACAGGTTTGTCCTCGCATCTCCTTTGCAGAATGGTACCAAGTTCTTCTTCACAAAGAGCACAATTAGGGCTATAATACCACTTTATGAAAATCCACAACCACTCCCTGGGGTCTGTGCAACCTTCCAATCTAGGATCGATCAAATTCGAGAGTTGAATCAGCTCGCAGGCTCCTATTGAGTCATCCAAATCAAAAACATAGGCCTTAAACCTTCTTTCCCGAGTGAAAAATATGATTTTCACGGGGGTCCCTAAGCCAAGCCAAGAATTACAAGGGAACATGGGCCAAAAATATTGGGCTAAAACTCAAGTGTCCAAATAATTCAATACTTCGGAACTCTTGGGATTCAACAGTCTCAACAAATTTACACCGCATTCCTTTCGAACACTAAAGTGGAAAAGCGTCGAAAAACAACAAGAATCAAAGGTCCACAGAACCCATTTAAAATACATGGTGGGGAATGAATTTGAGACTTCAGGCTTCAATGATCCTATCTTCTCTAACGTGTTATTCTACCGAAGCACTGAATCTCGAATCCATTGATCGATCGACCACTATTCGACCACCAGAGTGACAGTATATACTCTTTTCGTAGCTCTGGGATTCTGGGATTTTCAAAATGCCTCTCCATAGATCTCCCAGAGTGTCTAATCGAAGAATATGCACAAGTAATAAATCGACAGACCTCACATTCTAACAGATGGATGATTCATATTTATTTTAGACTTCGGGAGTTAGGGCATTCACAAAACACAACCCCTTTGTATCTCTCGAATGCTGAAATACGAAAGACCTCCCCTTCCTCCATGTGTCCCCTTCTTGATCGATAGTCTGGGTGAGTTATTCTCTTTAGGACTTCGGTAAATTTTAAACTGGGACAATCTTTCACCTATTCCCTCTGGAGTATTGGACCTCCAGACCAACAAATATCCTGCCACGTGCCACTGAAATAAATGGTTGATATCTACTTCACTCTTCAGAGATTCGAGATATCGTCGAATATTCACTATAGTGTCTCCTTCCTCCCATTGGGCTGGTCTTCCGAATTCGATGACCCGTTGAAAAGTTTCCAAGGTGATCAATGCTCTAGATGGGTTTTGGATTTTGAAACTTTGAGGGTTATGCCTTCTTCGCGCTCCTCAAACGAAATCTTCTGAACTCAAAAATTCTTAAGGACTTCAAGACTTAACACTTGTGCAAATCCTATCAATATAATGGTTGTGAATATAGTTTCTCCTCCCAGACGGATCTTGTTGATTCATCTTCAAACACACCAAACTCCCTCCTCCAAAGGAATTTTACCGCTACTTCTCTTGATATTTTATACTCAAAGGGTTTTGAACCCTAGCGCACACTTTGTGCTATCTCTCTTGAGCTTTAAGTCTCAAAGGAATTCTGGTGTGCACTCCTTTCACTCACCTCCCTTAGAAGTTTTCGACACTTCTCTAAGTGTCAGCCCTGTGCACTCCATGCATGGGTATTTCTTAGGGAATTTATACTCAAATGATTATATATGCACTCCTTGCACTCACCCTGCACAATTTCACATTATCTCTTCTGATATTTTGAGTCTAAAAATGACTCTTCCTTCACACTCTTTGCATGTCTACTATGCACTCCTTGCACCCGTATTACAAAAGAGAAACAACTGAAATTTACAGAACACTACAAATTACTTCAATTAATCATAAAATGCATATGCATGCATATAAAACACAAAAA
>CBVK0100184666.1:0-15613 GCA_900067695.1 Picea abies
ATCATGCATTCTGTTGTGCATTTGGATTAATGTATTTGCCATGGATAATTATGTTAAAATATCTCTTATGAGTACTCTGAGCTTAAATGTATTTCACTGCGTAAATGCACGTAATCAACAATGAATGTGTATGTGTTTTTCCATGTAGTAACACCTACAAAACCATTCGGCAGTAAAAGGGGTGTTACATAAGGAAACTTCTTACCTCATGGATTATTCATGGATCCTCCCAATCCTCAATCGCCCATATCTTCACAGGATCCATGCAAATGCATCCTTACCCAATCCGTTGGCCTAAGAATGGAATTTTGGTCTTCCCAAAGACACACTTGGAATTCTTCAAGTATAGTTGATTCTTCCTTAATGCCTCAAAGACTTCCACCAAGTGCTTCTTGTGGTCCTCCATGTTTTCACTGAACACCACAATGTCATCTAAGTAGAAAACCACTAACTTTTCCAAGAATGGTCGGAACACATCATTCATCAATGTGCAAAAGGTGGTTAGGGTGTTGCAGAAGACAAAAGTCATAACTAAAAATTCAAAACATACATACCTTGTCACCATGGCCATCTTCGCCTCATCCCCTTCCACAATTATCACTTGGTAAATTCCTTTCCTTAAGTCCAACTTCATGAAGACTTTGGCCTTTTCCAACTTGTTGAAACAACCTACAGAGAAAGGTATGGGATATCGGTTCTTTATGGTCTTCTTGTTCAATGCAAAATAGTCCAAGCACATCCTTAGCTCCATTGTTTCCTTCTCCTTTTGGAAGAGGGTTGAGGCACCACATAGGGACCTAGAGGGTTGATTGAACCCAACATCAATCAACTCTGTCAGTTGTCACTTCAATTGTTCTAACTCAAGCCCTAAAATTTGATAGGGAGCCTTCACCAATGGTTTCAACCCTAGTTCTATATCTATATGATGGTCAACATTATGCCTAGGTGGGAGCACATTCGATAGTTTGTCAAGCATCTGATCCACAAATTCACTCAATACATTGGAAAGTTCCAACAGAATAGGCGTCCCCACTCCATCCTCGTTCACTTCCCTAATGATCGTGAAGAACATCTATGATTCTAGGCACCTAGACACCCTCTTCATGCTCAATGCGACACCAAATGCACCTTCCTAATTGGCCTCGTGGTTTTTCAAAACCCAATCCTTTTGTTCACCAAGTATAGCCAACTTCTCTACAAATGGCATGGGGAAAGACCGTTTCCTCCTAAGAAACTCTTGGCAAAAGATGACCTCAAAATCATCCATTCGCAACACCGTGAATTCTTCGCAACCCTTCTACTTGTCCAACTAAATGTGTATAACATGGGTAACTCCTATTGCTTCCTTGGCCTTAGAGTTGAATGCCTTCATCGCAACTCCACATGGCTCAAATCTAAGCCCAAACTCATGTGCCAATTTTTTCTATGAGAAATTGTGTGAGGTGTTGGAGTCAACCAATGCCTAAACCATCCTCCTATTGATGATCAAGTCCACAAAAAACAATTGATGATCACATTGGCCTTGGTTTTTGGCTAAGGCACCAATCCTATGCAAACCCTCTATCTATAGGATTATGATGTGCATAATCAGTTAAGTGGAATGAAAAACAACAAGAATGGCCATGCTTAGCTTCGCCCAAAGTGGTCTACTGCAGGGTACTAGGCTATACCTTATCTGTGAGGCATGTGGGGGAAAGATTCATTCCAACTACACTCAGCCCCAAAACCGTTCGCAATGTGTCGTCAAGAATATCCATGTGCATATTCACTACACTAAAGTGCACTCTAAGTCATGGTGGTACACCCAACTAGGATGTTGTTGAACTAACTATGGCTTGCTGCAAGAGTTCAACATCATCCTTTTCCTTTGTCCATCAACCAACGCACTCTAGCACTCATCTAATTTTCCATCATGAGGGGAGGTCCAACTCTTGTTCCAAGTGCTTCCCTCCTGAGTTCCCAAACATCCCAAGCTTCTTTTTGGTTGGTAGATTATAACAAAAATACCTCAAAAGTGTCAAGTCGCCCTCCAAACCAACTACTCCCTTCTAAGGCACGGTGAAGAGTGCCCAACATGAATCTAAAACCAACTCCTTGAATAAGTTGGGCTCTGATACCACCTATCACGTACCTAAGATTCTTTCCCAAAATTTTCCTTTTTGTCATCTTCATCCATGTGGCACTACCTTGCCTTGGTCATGACAATCTGCCCACACCGCTCCTACTACAAGTAGACTACGCATATTCACTCAAGTTCTTCCCATAACTTTGCCTTGAACTACAAAGTTAGATAACCATACCAATTTCAAAGAAACTTAGACTTATCCAATAGAACATTCCCAACAATGCTTAGTTTAGTTTAACACATAGGAAACATGTAAGCACACAAAGAACAACATTCACCATAAAGAGAATGGATCACAATTGATGAGTTCGAGTGGCACCAAGGTGGTGTCTAACACCATTTTATTCACTTATATAGAAGAATGTTAAAATGATACAAGAGGAGATCTCAACCACTACCTGCATCTCATTAGAAGAATACAAAGAGTCAAGGCAAGTTTCCTTCCAAGATTTCCTAGCTTCTCCACACACTTCAACCCATGTCGCAACCACATGATTTCCTCATGCAAGTCCTATTCACAAGTTTGATCACCAATCCAACTTGGATGACCTACGATGTTAAGTCTTAGATCAAATCATCAAACCACTATATATCCCTTATCTGACTCTTTCTTTTCTTATGCTTCCTTGTTGAATGATTGATGCCTTAGCTTGTCCAAGTCACTTCATACTTATGTGCACCTTGTTTTCTCACTTGGGATGTGCGTCGCACAAAGTGGCTCGGGCCAACTTGACCATCACACATGTTGGTCCACTTGAGTCATGCCAAGCATGTCTCCTCACCCCGTCTCCTAGATCATCCATGCCCCAAGCATCCATTTGGAAAGTCATCCTAGTCTCTGTGCCCCAAGTCATCCAACCATCTATGCTTCTATCATTTGCAAGTCATGGAGACAAGTCCCCTTAGGTCTACATGTCTGAATCGTGCATCCAAGGCACCCCTACTCATCCCATATAAAGTCACAAGGATGGTCACCACTCCATCCTTCACTTAGTCGAGCATGTTCAATAGTCCCATTTGTCTGCGACAACACTTCGCATCAGGCATGACAACGTGCTCTTTGCCATCTGCAATAGAGGTCTTACAATAGAGGTTACTGGGTATGCTACAAAAAAATTCCAAGGATTTGTACATTGGGACCTAACTTTCTTAAGAAGAGATTACCTTGGATTCTCTTACCTTAATTTTCAAGAAACTTTTACTCCAAAAGGTTCTAACTACCATTCTAAGGGTCCGTGAGTAGTTGAGGAGGTTCCCATCCAACTGGATCATTAGTAGAAGATTGATATCGAACATTAGTATCGTCATTGCAAGTTAAAGGATCTCCAATAGAATGATTCAATTACTCATCTCCACGAGATGAGGCTCGAGCCACTTGAATTAACATTATTTGGATTGAAAAACGATATAATCTTCCTCTCCGTGGCTAGGCAATAACTCCAATCACAATAATTTATTATATGGCTCATCAAATATTTTGTATTTTAAAATTGTACCCATCCCAATAATCTCATGACTACATTACTTTTCCAAAAAAAAAATATTGAATTATGCATAAAAAATTATCTATTATCCACAATAAAACTTTTAGTTAAAATGTAACAAATGACAAATACAAAAAATACACATCGCATTTTAATACATCCTAATTTCTTATTGTGTCCTTTACACCATAACAAACAATTGCAAATTAACCTTTAAACAATGCCTATCTTGAAGCATGATACACAACCCTATACATTGTACCATCACTCATATCCATCGCAAAATTCCATCCTATGCATCCCAAAATCGTTATCATCTTCCCCATCATAATATAGTTGACTTTAAAGAATTAATTATAACTCATCCACCTCATTAGGTTTGACCTTTTCTACCTAATCAATTAATTAATATATTTAAATGTCATTCCATATTAATCATGCATTTCAAAAGGCGTAGATTAAATGTTCTATGTTTTTCACTTTGTTTTAGCAATAATCACCGGAATATGATAACACAATTGTTGTCGAAATCACAATTTCACATTGCTTAAATTGTGTTTTTGAATGAATAAATCAATTCAGTGCCCTCAAAAATCCCTAGGGCACCCGAAATAGGTAATCTCAACCACTAAAATATGCAATTCCAGCTATCCTTCTAAATTTCTAGTTGGATTTTGGGCAAAACTTGTTGGAAAAATGTCCCTAGAAAAGGGTTAAAATGCAGAATGTTTAGACTACGCCATTCCAAAATCGTTATCATCTTCCCTATCATAATGTAATTGACTTTAAAGAATTAATTACAACTCCTCCGCCTCATTAGATTTGTCATTTTCTATCTAATCAATTAATTAATATATTTACCTTTATTTTCCAAGTATTCAACCTTTGATGCTTTTGCTCTCTAATTATTAAGTTTTCATTATAATGTTTAAATATTAACATAGATTCATTTTAAACCTAGATCTATCAAGCAACAAAATGGATCAAATTTCTTGAGGTGTAAAATTTTTATCATATAATTCCATGTCATGTATTAATTCCTTCATATTAAATGATAAAAAAATTATAATTCCATGTCATGTATTAATTCCTTCATATTAAATGATAAAAAAATTACACCTCAAGAAATTTGATCCTTCTTAGTGCTTGATAGATCCGTGTTTAAGATGAATTTATTCTATTTTTTTTAAATGTTATCACATACATACATGAAAATATCTATATCAAATTAGGCTATAAAACACCTCACTATTCTCGATGTAAAAAATATAACTAACATACCTCTAAAATTAAGAAAAAAATACCAAAAAAAATTTAAAAATAAATATACAATAGAAAATAAAACATTACATTTTTTAAAATAAATAAAACATTAGGAGCCTAAAAATAAATAAATAGAAAATAAAACATTACATTTGTTAAAATTCTTTGTACTCCATGAAGGATGATATACTTGTTAAAATTCTTATAGTACACATTAGCAGCCTACCTTTGCGACTTTAAAAGAAGAAGTTGCTTTATTTATTTCCACCCATGAAGTATTTTTCCACTCATGTTTGTTGAGGGGTTTCTGAAACTTAATGGAACAAAAAGCGAAATTCTAATGGCTTGAGGTTGTCTTGTCAATTAAATCCTTTTCTTATATGCGACAAAAATGTTTCACATAAATTTGGAGACTTCTCAATTAAGTCGTTTTCTTATATGCTACAAAATTCTTTTACATAAATTTGTACTCCGTGAATAATGATCTTTTAGCTTGTCTTCTCAATTAAGTCCTTTTCTTATATGAAACAAAAATGTTTCACACAAATTTGGAGACTTTTTAATTAAGTCATTTTTATATGCCACAAACATGTTTCACATAAATTAATTCGTACTCCATGAATAATGATCTTTTAGATGGGATTCCACTTAAACATATTAAGACTTTTTAATTAAGTCATTTTTATATGCCACAAACATGTTTCACATAAATTAATTCGTACTCCATGAATAATGATCTTTTAGATGAGATTCCACTTAAACATATTAATAGATTACTTAAAAACATGGGAGGAAAGGAAAGGAAGAGTAACAATACACAAGATGGATTAAGGAATTAAAGTTAGGAAAAATTGTTCATGGCTAAAAATCTAAACTATTTAAAAATGGCTTCGTCAAATTCATTTAACTATAGCGAAGATATCAACAAAACCTCTATAATAGTTTTAAAAAAAATCCATGTGAAGAGCTTAACTTCCCATATCAATGAAACATAAAGACTTATTTTATAAATTTCAACCATAAAAAAACAAAACAATAAGACTTGTCATATATATATATATATATATATATATATATATATATATATATANNNATATATATATATATATATATATATATATATATATATATATATATCACGTTATCTCTAATACATAAAACAATATAACTATGAAATTGTTTGTTTAATTATTTTGCTTTTATTTTCTCACATTTTCACAATTCTATATTATTTGGAAGAAGATAATCAATATTTAGTGTGCAAGCTTGTTGTGGAGCATTGTTTACCTATTTTCGGAAGGGATTCTTAAATTACTAAAAGAAGTTCAACTCTAATCCAAGAAAAGGGATTCATAAATTACTAAAAGAAGTTCAATTCTAATCCAATAACGTGACATGCAAACTCATTCGAGGTAGAATGTGATAAGCAAACTTGTTTGAGGTGATAGCACTGGTTGTTTCATATAGGTATCCAATTACATATATTTAGATAAGAGAGTGTGCCTAAGTCCATATTATACTACACCTATATGTTAAATCAAGGTAAACAAAACACAAGAATTTCTTTTACTGCTAAACTAATCTCCAAAATGAAAGAGAATGAGCAGACAAACTATCTTCAACCCTTGAAAGAAAAGTTTCCAATGATAATGAATGCAAACTAATTAAGAGCTCTTTATGCAACTCATAGCACGAACATTAGCTATTTGACTAGATTTATGATTCAAGGATAGTTGTGAACAAAATGACCATGAATATCAACAAGGAAAGTAGAATGGAAGTTTGAACTAAGAGATGACACCATCAACCCAAACAAAATTGTGGATGCAAGTGGGAGAATCCATGACCCACATAAGTACGTTCTTAGTTCATGCAATAAATTTGCAAGGATGACTCATGCTTCATATTCCTCATCCACCCATTTTCATCCCCTCGCACATTGACAACTCTACTGAGTTCCAAGGATCTCCTCTTGCATTTGGAGCCCCTATGAAGGCCATCATAGCAACTTCACCCTATTGCTATTCAAAGTGCAAAGGTTCAAGCTTAGAGAAATCCTTATCATTGGACATTGAAAAAAGCAAGGACTTGAGAACGGATCCACCTCGAGTGGAACCTCGGTGGAAGTTGTTCGACCATCCTTAGAAAATGGGAATTTAGTGCCTTCCGAAGAACCACTAAGGGCTTTGAAGCGATGCAAATCTTGGAGGAGGCACATGTGATTGATGGGTTTCAAGTTTTGATGTTGTTATGTGTTTTGTGGAATTTAGTGCCTTACACCATTACTTAGACAAGCATGGATGCTCATTTGATTATGGAATCATAGTGCATACTTGCCATGCCAAATTTATACCAAATATAATCTATTGCTAGTTCCAACAATATTGATGAACACTGAGGTAGTATAAATACAACATAAAACTGCATTAGACGTTATGAATATATTCAACAATACAATAATGTTTAAATCAAGCTTAATCACCAAGCTCACAAATTGCAGGTATCCTATCTCAATTTGGGCAATTTCAAGATCGTTTGAAGGCATGAAGATCGACATAATTAAAGGCCAATGAAACAGATTTGTAGAAATGCGAAAGATTTGATGAATACAACACGTTGGATTCCATAACTAACAAAAGAAGGAGAAGAACTAGAAAGACCCATTAACAAAGAAGGACCACATGGCAGAAGTTAGGCATAGGACAAGTGGAAGACAATACTTGCTAGGCAACATTTCCAAAACTGGCGGTAAGGGACGACAAGTTTGGGTGATGAAAAACAGACAAGTGCACACCCCTTAATAAACACCTTCAACATAATTAATTGGAGATTTCAAATTACAATTTTTTTAGTTAAAAAGGTCATAGTTTAAATGTTCTACAAATTGACCCATTTCCAACAACTCAAAATAATAGAAAGGGAAATTGGTATTTTGGCCTTAATTTCTACAAAAACCATTTTAAATTGATAGAATTACAAATATTATGTTTTAACAATACACAATCTAAATACAATAAAAATATTTGAAAGTACTAAATATATTTTAATATTAAAAACAACAATTTCATCAATCCAAAACTATACTTTTAATAGAGATTGCCACATCAAATTCAAATAACAACAAAACAAAACAGAAAATGTCAAAAATCACCTATTCAAATCTATAAGTACATATCATAAAAAAAAAAATACACAAATCCAAAAGTCAATGATCTATTTACCAAAAAGACTCATAAATTATAGGATTCCAACAAAAATGTATAGTCCATGATATATATAAAAAACCTCGTAAATTACAAATCTAGGATTCCAACAAAAATGTAACATTTATATTAACGTTCAAAAGATATCCACACCTACCGTTCTCTTCTTCCGACACAGCGTTTTACTCTATTTACCCACAAAATCTCTCAACAGGTTAAATCCAAAAATCACAGGCAGATGAAACCCTTCAAAGAAATAACCAGGGTGGATCCCATCTCTGACAGTCACGATGTACGCACTAAGATAGAATAGATTCGGCTGACCATAATCGATTACCCAATGGCAAATGATTGCAAGCCAAAGCAATTTTTTCCTGGTTCTGTAGTTTGTTTGGAGGACTGGAAATGGTGCTCATTCGCAATAGATCAGAGCCCAAAAGGTGGCAACTGGATTGGGAAACAATTCTGCACTTTGTTCTATACCTTTTGTTTCTAAGTTTGTCTGTGTATTATTTAGAAGGCCTTTTTGGGAGACTAATGATCGGCTATCATAAACCAACCCCCAAAAAACTGCCCACTCTGCCGCTTCGTTTCAATGAGAATGGCCAATTCAAAATCCTTCAGGTACCCTTCTGTTTGCTTCATGCCCAACTCATTTGATTCCCACATTTTGTTTTATATAAATAACTGGTGGCTTAGTTCCGTTTTACTATTACCCAGATCGTATTCGATGTACTATATTTAGGTTTTTGTTTTTATCAATTAACGAGCATTTCTGTTTTCTCGGTACCAACTTCATATTCGATCCCCAGATTTCCGATTACCCACTTTCATTTTTCAATCCCGCCTTTTATTTAAACAGTTCCTACTCATTTCTGGTTTATGAAAACCTAAATCATATTCAACCTTTCGCATTTTATCTTTCTTCAGATCTTTGATTGAAGCACTTTGTTTATTCGATTTGTGTGCACTTGGGTGTAGGTTGCTGATATGCACTATTCAAATGGAGCAGTCACAAGATGCGAAGATGTTTTACCTTCTGAGTTCCCCTCTTGTTCAGATCTCAACACTTCTGCATTTCTCACTAGGATGATCCAATCCGAGAAACCAGATTTCATTGTATTTACAGGTATGGGTTTTCTCTGTTCTGCATACTTATATATTTTTAAAAACTTCACTAACAGGTCTGAGGGGTAATTATTCTGCCCAATCACCCGGGACTTGCACCTGGCTTTATCCTCTTGAAGCTCCTGCTATTTGGGTGGGGCAGACCACAGTGAGAATGAATCCCTGGTTTCAGTCTACCTCACAGTGAACCAACAATCCATTTACAATTTTTATTTGCTTTTGTATTTTGGACTTGCTTCAATAAACACAGCCCAAGGTTGGGATTGCACCACAAGTCATAGATTTTCTTTGGCTTAGGCATCAGGTTTGAGTTTCTATTCTGTCAAAGTTGCCCAGGACTTGCACCTGTTCTCATCTCTTTTTGAAACATGCCATTCTAGTTGAGCAGACCACAGCAATAATGAAACCCTTCTGGATAGCTTAAGACTCTGTTGAACTTGCCAGTGAACAAAGGCCTTTGATTATAGTTTATCTTTTTAGATTGCAATTTTATATTGGTTGGAAGATACCTGCCGAAGAGATTGAGCATAAATGGTTGTCGAAGTAACCCAGAAACCATTGATTAGCAGTCTAAAAATTTTAAAAAATATTTATTAAAGTCAACCTTAACATTGATGAATCATTCCATAGAAATTTTCATGTCATCGACTTAAGGGTAAAAGACCTTTGATCAGGAGACAACATCTATGGACCGGATTCCGCTGACGCTGCCGATTCTATGGATGCTGCATTTGCTCCTGCAATAAAATCCAAGCTTCCTTGGGCAGCAGTGTTGGGTAATCATGACCAGGAATCTACCATGACTCGTGACGAGTTGATGTTATATTTATCTGTCATGGATTACTCCATTTCCAAGGTCAATCCTCTTTCTGATAACCCAAGTGACAGGCAAAGATTTACAGTTGATGGTTTTGGAAATTATAATATAGAAGTTAAGGGAGCTTTGGGGTCAGAGCTAGAGAACAAGAGTGTTTTCAATCTCTATTTTCTGGATAGCGGTGATAAGTCGACTGTTCCTGGAATTGATGGCTATGGGTGGATCAAAGAAAGCCAACAGGCTTGGCTCCGAGATGTTTCTGCATTATTACAGGTAGGTTTTCTGAAAGGGTGTGCCGTGGAGGCCTTTGATATGCTTTTTGAACACATGTTTATGCCACTCCAGCCCGATGTATCAAGTCTAAAATTTTGTCTTGGAGGCACATGCCACTTACATAGTGTATTGCATTATTCTTGACCGGAGGCTCGCTGATTTTGAGAACCAACGTTATATTTTGGACACGAAAGTTTTAAAAAGAATCACAATAGGCATATATTTGATTTGATTTTGATATTGGCAGGATGCATATAAAAGGGGACGGGCAACAGAGAGTGATCCAGCTCCAGCTCTTGCCTTTTTTCATATTCCTCTGCTTGAGGTACGGTACCTTGGAGGTTCAGAAATTGTGGGTGAAATGCAGGAAGGGGTGGGTTGTGCTTCCATAAACTCAGGTGTCTTGAGCACTTTTGTAAGTACTGGGGACATCAAGGCAGCCTTCACAGGTCATGACGTGAAATGCAGGAAGGGGTGGGTTGTGCTTCCATAAACTCAGGTGTCTTGAGCACTTTTGTAAGTACTGGGGACATCAAGGCAGCCTTCACAGGTCATGACCATGTCAATGATTTTTGTGGGAAATTTGAGGGAATTTGGCTTTGCTATGGGGGTGGATTTGGCTACCATGCCTATGGAAAAGCAGGATGGTCAAGACGAGCCAGAGTGATCATGGCTACTCTTGAAAAAGGTGAAAAAACATGGCAAGGTGTTACAAGTATAAAAACTTGGAAACGCTTAGATGATACAGCGTTTACTAAAATTGATGAACAGACACTATGGAGCAAAATATAGTTGAATATAGGTCTGTTAAAACTCAGTTCAAGCTCTGCAGTAGTGTGTCACTGGTCCGTTAATATTTTGGGCAGTCACAACAGTTCAGATTCCAGAATGACTTACTGTTCATGTTTAGGTTGGCAGTTTTGTTCTTGTGCTTGTTTTAGTTCTTCTTAAGCAGTCCACGTGATATGTTCTTAAGAAGACTATGCCTTCAACACAGATATAATGGGGGACACAGGGGCATAAATGAACTACCTAGAATTCATATGACCTCTACCATTTCTGTACCGTATATAACACCCTATCAGTCTGCTAAAGGCCCTGCTCTGGACACCAGTGGATGTGAAATGTGATCGTGGATGCTAATGTATTGTTTCCTTCAGAAATTAAGGTGGGAAGTAAGTGTTTTGGTTTATTTAGTGAAGCTGTTATCTCCAAAAAGTGCAGACTACAGAAATCAATCATCAAGTCCAATGGTCGTCTTGAATACTAATCTTTCATAAGATATGATTATGGAGATCATGTCTGTAAGATAGTTTTTATTAGCTTTAAATTATGATCTTCGCTGCATTCACATTAACTATCCACTGGCTCAATAACTCTCATAATTCTCTTGTCACGTTTGATATAGCTTGCATTAGCCAGTTGATTAATAATGGATTGCTAGGTTTTTTTTTCTAGTTCTAAATTTTAGACTCTTCTTCCGTATTTAGACTTGTTGTACGGTACACCTCTCGTCTTAAATTCATTTCACAGATCCCTTGAGCCATTTACCTGCCTCAAAGCATTTGCCTCACTTACTTTTTCTCTGGCTTTGATATGTGTTTCGCCTATTACTTATTTTCGTAAATGCACTCTGTACTATCAACTACACCATTTGAGTGGTGGACAGTTGACTTTATAGGTTTGTCAAGTAGAGCTCCATTACCATAAACAAATATATCTTAGTTGTGGACGGAGTTTGTCGCCTCACAGATCAATGCAACCAATTTTATGGCCAAGTATTTATTGGAAACGTAATTGCTTGTTTTGGATACCCTTTGTAGATTATTAGTGGTTGCAGCACACATTTAATAAACGAGACAATCTGGTCTCACGAAGTAGTTCATGAAAATATTGAAACCCTGCTACCCATGAATTATTAAGAGCAATGTTTTAAAACTCGGTCTGATACTTGGAATTAATGGTTAAGAGCAATGTTTTAAAACTTGGTCCGATAATTGGAATCGATCGAGGGTCAACTTGGACATGATTCAGAAGCACTGATTTGATTTTTATGACCTGATTTATTAAATATCAGCGGAGATCCATTTTAACTCTGGATTTATCATGTGTTGAGAGACATCAAATCCTTCGAGATGCAAACATTTCTCAAGTTTTGTACTTTAAAAATAAGTTTGCATCTCAAAGGATTTGATGCTTCTCTAAGCATGATAGATTCCGAGTTAAAATGGATCTATGTGCGTGTTACATGTCAACTCAATGTTGAACACAAAAGAATTGCACATCACCCTCATACTCAATGCACCATTTAAATGTTTTAACCATAATAATTTTTTTACTTTCAATTGTTTTATATATATATATATATATATATATATATATAAAGTTGATATTGAAATATTTTACTTGTTATTAATATTTTTTACATGACATGTGTTAACTCCATATTAAGTATTGAAGGAATTACACATATCCCTACTATGGAGAAGTAAAAAACACCGATCCATAGAAGATTTTTTTTTTACTTTCATATTCACTCTATATATAAAGTTGATATAAAAATATTTTACTGAAGTGGATATTGAAATATTTTTTTAAATGCCACGTGTCAATCCCATGTTGAGCACAAAAGGAATTACACATCTCCTTCATACTCCATTGTACAAAGTGTCTTTTGGCACAATACTAAATATTTTATTTTCAATTGCTTTATGATATTAAAATAGGTAGACATTGAAATATTTTTTTCTTATTGATATTTTTTAAATGTCACATGTCAACTCATTATGGGAAGTAGAAAACACCTAATAATCACTAAAGAATTTTTTTACTTTCAATTACTCTCTCTATCTTTGTCTTGTTAACTCTATATATAGAGTTGATATAGAATTATTTTACTTGAGGTGGATATTGAAATATGTTATTTATGGGCGACGTTGAAATATTTTTTTGTTATTAATATATATTTTTAAATACCACGTGTCAAATCCATATTGAGCATGGAAGGAATTAAACGTCTCCCTCATAGTGGGTTGTAGAAGGTTGTAGAAAGCGTCTTTCAATGCAAATATATAATTTTTTAATGAAAAAAATTATTTTAAAGATTCCAAATCATTAGAGACAACATTCATAGTCTGCTCATGTATATACCATGTTAGGGTGAATATATCAAAATGGCACCAAGTGCAATACATATCTAAAACAAAACACACAATCAACGATGCTCTAAATGGTCTCTAGAGTCTAAAAATCAACATGAATGAAGCTACAAGCAACCAACCTACTACATATCACTGATCAACGTGATCATTCATCCAACTAATCACCATTGTTGGAATTGGGATCCTTGGCATAAACTTCAAGCTTTGGCTCAAAGTTCTCAAACTCATCAAACTCCTCAAGGATATCTGCAATTGGAGTATTAGTATTAGTAGAAGCATAGGTTGCATTGTTAATGCTTTCCATGCTTGGTGCTATACATACTCCTACTAGTGGATTTGAATAAAAATCAATCCATGCTAACTCATTAATATTATATTCTATATCAAACTCTACCAAATGAGTCTCCTCTATCCATTTTGAGGTTGGATTAATATCATCCGACACAATGGGATTTGTATTAGGCCTTTTGTTTAGTAACTAGTTTCACCTTAACTGAATGTTATACTGCATGAAAATGAGATCATTTAAAACCGTTTTTGTTCCAAAAGGTTTCTCTTTTTTGTGTGAATATGCTCAAAAAAGTTGTGCTCACATTAGAAGCTCTACAAGTTTGACCCAAAACTCGAATTGCAAACTTTTGCAATTGAGGACATTGGCTACCAAATGACTCCCACCAATGTGTTGCAAAAACAAAGGTAGTATCTAAAGTTTAAACACCTAACTTAAAAAAAAAAAATGAATTGCTTACATAGTTGGTCCACATCTCTTGCAATCTTTTGCTAGTTTTTTTCCAAATGTACCTATGGCTCTAGTGAAAGCATTTAGTTGTCATGTATTTCTAGTTTCTCACACTCATAAAGGACCATGCAATCTAGGCATTTGTACAATCCATGTTTGGCCTTCCTAGTTTGATCTCATCATAATTGAGTTCTATAATGATACATTGGGTTCAATAAATGCCTAACTGCATGTATAGGGCAATGGAGTTGATTGTTCCATCTATTATCAATGATCTCCTAGATAGGCTCATACTTAGCTACTCTATCCTTGTATGATGTCTTTATTTGCTCTTTTGCTCTTTTTGGTGCTTTTTTCATCTTGTTTGCAGGTCCACTATGATCCATTCCATTCATCACTTGAAAACATTTTTTTCAAGTTCTATGCTTGAGAATTGAGAGATTGCAACAGGAGGAAGTGAGTTGCAAATCTCGTGATGGAAAGCCTAACAAGGTCCCTACCATTGATGTTTTTCCTCATTAGATTCAATACCCATGAATGGTTGTAGATGTATTTTGTAATGTCCTCATTAGATTCAATACCCATGAATGGTTGTAGATGTATTTTGTAATGTTCTTTAGTGTTCTTAATCCAATCATGTTTGCATATATCCTCAAGCATGAAATCTATGCAATGTGCAACACATGATATCCAAAATATGGTTTTGTATTTACTCTCTAACACCTTACCAACAAGAACATAGTTAGCGACATTATCTGTGATGATTTGAACAAGATTTACCTCCGCCACCAACATAACAATCTCATCCAAAAGATGAAGTAAGAAGTTTGTGTCTTTCACCTTTTCAGATGCGTCAATTGATTTCAAAAACATGGTTCCTCGTTGGAAAGAGACGAGGAAATTTATTATAGCACGGTTCTCTCTATCAGTGTAGCAATCTAACATGATGGTACATTCTGTTTTGACATATCACTCTTAAAAACCCTTCAAGTACTCATCTATGGACACAATTTCTTTTTGCAAAAGTGATCCCCTCAAGTCATGCATACAAGGGCCTTTTGAAGCCCTTATTGGCAACAATAATGGAATCCCACAGAGATTGGTAATAAGGTGAGCGAGTGACATTGAAGGGGATATCTACATCATACCACAATCTAGCTATGTATTCAAAAGAAACTTCTTTGTATTGCATCTTCCAATGGTTATCTAAGGTGGACTAAGTTTGTCTCGATTGAGAGGCATTAACAATTGCAGAGGTGAAAGAAGGTGTAAAATAAATTTGAATGTTCTTTTTCTTTTTAGGTTGGTTTTCATGAAGTGGAAGAACATAATGAAAGGAGTTAATAACATTGTGTTGAGGGGGATGGATTCCCAAATCTCAATAGAAGGGATTAAACCCAAGGAAGAGGTCCAATAAGAC
>CBVK0100184667.1:0-19030 GCA_900067695.1 Picea abies
CTCTTCCGATCTCACAAATAAAAAGGAGGCAAAAGCAAAGGATGGAGTCAAAATTTTAAAAAGTTTAATGCAATAGTTATATGTATTACAAACATAATAATCTAAATAAAAGTAGTTATAATATTCTAAATAAAAGTAGCCATATATATAACATTCTAAATAAAAAGGAGGCAAAAGCAAAGGATGGAGTCAAAATCTGAACCATTGGAGTCTTTGATGAAGCTTTTGCATAAAGTGTTCATTATCTTGGTCTCTTATTTCTACAACTGATGTTTAGGAAGAAGAGGAAATCCACCACCGTGCGAGGACATACCACAATGTCATCTTCAAAAAAAAGGGGCAATCCATTGGGTAGGATAAAAGATAAACAAAAAGTTCGAGAATCCCAAAATAAAGGTCGAAGAAGAAGCGACAACAATAGCAGTAGCAGAGGCGGCAACGCCGACAACAACCTCCGAAGTGACAACAGTTGCAATAACAAAGGAAGAGAGAAAAAGGAAGGCAACAAAATTTGTTGAAGCAAAGGAAAAAAGAAAAGGAAATAAGAGGAGGATGAACAACAAAAACAAAAGGAGGTCAAAGAAGTAGCAACATCCAAAACTATTGCAAAACACAAAAGGAATAAGGAGAAAATGAGAAAGAAAAAGGAGGAAGAAGTTGAGTGGAAGAGACGAAAAGAAGAATTAGCAGCTAACGAAACAATTGAATCAAAAGAAACTACATAAATCAAAGCAATGGCAAAAGTAGTTGTAGAAGCAGAGGCAGAAGTGAAGGAAGCCACAGAAGAAAAAGCAGTCGAACTGTAAGAATTTTTCAGACCCCAACCCAGTTTCAGTCTCGCCGATTTTTCAACCAAAGTTAAATGCCGAAACTCCAGTTTCAGCACTGTTTCAGCATAGGTTACAGCACTGTTTCAGCATATGTCACAGCAGTGTTTCAGCATATGTCACGGCATTGTTTCAGCATATGTCATAGCAGTGCTTCAGCATATGTTACAGCATTGTTTCAGCATATGTCTCAGCACTGTTTCAGCATATGTCACAGCAGTGTTTCAGCATATAAAAACTTAACAGAAAATAAACTTCAGAACTGAAACATGAGGATTCTGAACATCATTTTCAACACAGAAATAAAATATCAATAGTATGCAAAACTCAGAAAATATAGACACAGATTTTCGGTCTAACTTCGACCCTGGAAAAACCCACAAGGGGAAAACCAGTGAGAGAGGACTTTGTATTATTTATGAGCTTCTGAGAAATTCTTTTACAGCATATTCATCTTCAGAAATTTACACAAACTTATCTGGACATTCCTATAGCTTTGCTCCTCGATTTCTGAACCAGAAATCCGTACAACTGTACATTTGTCCCAGCAATTAATGTTGTACAGACTATCTCGAAATTCGTGCCAAAACTCTGTTAAGACTCAATTTCTGTGCCAATAAAATGTTATACGACAGCCTTGGAATGCATGCCAATACTCTCAGAAATTGCAGCTGCTGTCTCTTTTCTTCAGCTCGACCTCTCTCTTGCTCTCTCTTGTTCTCTCAACAAGAATGCTTCAACTACCCAAGAATGGGTGCGCCCTCTTGCCCAAGTCGACCTCATGAGGGAAGGTGAGGGGTTTTCTAATCTAACGGCTGAGATTAGATTAGATGGGTGGCTGAGATTTGGTGTCTCTTCACTCACCCTCACTTTAGTCATAAAGTTATCTTTTAATTTGCATCTCACAAATTAAATGACTAGGACACACATTAGGCACTTTCTCCCCCTTAGGCGCCTAGGGAAGAGAAACACTTGCCTTGTTACTTTATTTTAATTAAAAATTTAACACTCCCTCATACCGAGGAAAGTGTTACTCAGCACTCCAAGCTTATCCCTGAAAAATACAAACTTGCCCTTGTTCAATGACGTCTTCAGTCTACACACCTGAGACTCTCTCCCATGCACCTCAGGCTTCTTCCCGGAGAAAGCCTCCTCAGGAGTCATGCTCCCCACAACCCTGTGAGGACTCTTGTTCTGCAGATAAACTGCAGTGTAGCATTCCTCAGCCCATAGAAATAGTGGCAGCCCCTGATCATGTAGCATGGCTCTCTCAGCCCCAACAATGGCCCTGTTCTTCCTCTCTGCAACCCCATTATGCTACGGGTTGTAAGGAACAGTCAACTCCCTCCTGATGCCCTCTCCTGCACAGAAAACTTGCCCATGTTCAATGCCTTGGTGAGTATGTCTGCAACCTGCTCCTCAGTAGATATGTACTGTAGCTCCACAGCTCCTCTCTGAACATAATCACAGATGAAGTGATATCGAATCTCAGTATGCTTAGACCAGTCATGAAAAACTGGATTCTCCGAGAGTTTAATGCAACTCTGATTATCAGAGTAAATCACAGTAGGCCTCAACTGCACACCGAACAATCCAACCAACATCTTGTGAAGCCAAAGGACCTCACAACTAGCCTGACTAGCTGCCATATACTCAGCCTCTACTGAACTCAAAGCCACTAACTTTTGCTTCTGACTGAACCAAGACACAACTGCTGATCCCAATCCAAAGCAACACCCTAAAGTGCTTTTCCTGTCACTGACACATCCTGCCCAATCTGAGTCTGTATAGCCAACCAGACGAACTCCATCTCCTCTATGATAGTCCAGATCATAATCTACCATACCACAAAGATACCTGAGCACATGTTTTGTTGCCACCCAGTGCACTCTCCTCGGCTCCACCATGAACTGACTGAGAGTGTTGACAACAAAGCAAATATCTGGCCTGGTATTGACCAAATACATCAATGACCCAATCAACTGATGATACAAAGTGGAATCCACCAACTGTGACTCAGAAGCATGAAGCTTCTTCCAGTTGGTAATCATGGGAGTGGTCATGGGCCTACTATCCCCCATCTGAAATCTACTCAGAATATCACACACATACTTCCCCTGTCCCAGGAAAATGTGTCCAGGCTCCTGCCAAACCTCCAATCCCAAAAAGTAATGCATCAGTCCAATGTTTGTCATCTCGAACTCTGAAGCAAGGCTTTCCTTGCAACTGCTGATGAGTCTCTCTACCCCTGTAATAAAAAGGTCATCCACATATAGTAGAAGAATGAGAGGATTCTCTCCAACCATAATGAAGTATAGGTTGGGATCCGCCTCACTCTTCTCAAAACCCAACTGCTGCAAATAGGCATCTATCCTCGAATACCAAGATCTAGGAGCTTGTTTCAACCCGTACAATGCCTTCTTCAGTCTACACACATGAGACTCTCTCCCATGCACCTCAAAGCCCAATGGCTGATCAATGTATACCTCCTCCTCAATAAGACCATTCAAAAATGCGGTCTTCACATCCATCTGGTGGATCTTCCAACCCATCTCTGCTGCAATGGAGATCACTACCCTGATCAAAGTGTATCGAGCAACCAGCACAAAGGTCTCATCATAGTCGATTCCCTCAACCTGTGAAAACCCCTGAGCCACAAAGTGAGCTTTGTACTTCTCAATGCTGCCATCCACAACATGCTTTAGCTTGTAGAGCCACTTGGAAGTCACCACTGACTTCCCCTCAGCTCTAGGAACAACTTCCCAGACATCATTCTTCATGATGGAACTGTACTCTTCCATCATGGCATCTCTCCATACCTTTCTACTAGTGGCCTCCTCAAAAGTGGAAGGCTCAGACTCCCGAATACTACTCACCATCACGATGTAGCTGCAAAACCTCTCGGGAAGTTTACTCTCCCTCATTGCCTGTTTGGGATTCCCCATTGAACCCCGTGCATCCCTCAAAATGTCCTGAAGCCACTTGGGCTTCCTCCTCTCTGAAGTAGTGTCCTATGGAGGGGACTCTCCCTGCTCAACCCCATCTACTGAAGACAATGATCCTGTAGTAGACCCTGAAGTACCTGATCCTGAAACCTGTGGACCGGTAGCCTGCGAACCTGAACTCTGTGGCCCTGTCACCTGTGAACCTGTAGTCACCGAAACTGGTGGCCCCGAAATCTATATCACTGTAGTCTGTTGCGGGCTCACCTAAATCTGAGATGAAGACTGCTCACCTCTCTCTGTCCCTCTAGATTTCCTAAAGGTTTCGTCCTCCTCAAATCTGACATCCCTCCTCAAGACAGTCTTCCTCAAGGAAGGAAGGTAAATACGGAAAGCCTTTGAAGTCTCACTGTACCCAACAAAGATCCCTCTCTCTGCCATGGGTTCCAGCTTTGTCCTCTTCTCAGAAGGGACATATGAATATGTGATGCACCCAAAAATCCAAAAGTGCCCCACCTCGGGCTTCTTCCCAGAGAAAGCCTCCTTAGGAGTCATTCTCCCCACATCCCTGTGAGGACTCCTGTTCTACAGATAAACTGCAGTGTAGCATGCCTCAGCCCATAGAAATAGTGGCAACCCCTGATCATGTAGCATGGCTCTCGTAGCCCCAACAATGGCCCTGTTCTTCCTCTCAGCAACCCCATTCTGCTGGAGGTTGTAAGGAACAGTCAACTCCCTCCTAATGCCCTCTCCTACACAAAAATTCATAAACTCCTTGGAGGTATACTCACCCCCATTGTCCCATCTCAGGACTCTGATTTTCTTCCCTGTCTGGTTCTCCACAAGAGCTTTGAACTCTTGGAACTGACTAAAGACCTGTCCTTTGGTCTTCATGATGAAAATCTAGGACTTCTGAGAGAAGTCATCAATGAATGCAACATAGTATAGGGATCCAGTCAACGATGCTGAAGACATCGGGCCACATACATCTGAATGTATAAAATCAAGTATCCCTGATGCTCTACAGTCACTGCTCGGAAAAGCATTCTTGGTGTACTTTCCCAAGATACACCCCTTGTACAACTCATGGTGCTCTGAACTGAAATCTGGAACTCCCGTCACCAACTCCCTCAGAACTCGCAAAGCCCCATGGCGCAAATGTACCATCCTCCTGTGCCATATCTCACATAGCTCACTGCTGCTGCTGGTAGAATGAATCAATGCTCGCACTGGCTGGAACAAGAACTTATACAACCTCACATGTCTAGTACCAATCACTTTGGTCAAAGTGATGCTAGACCCTCTGGGGAAAAGAAGCACTTTCCCATCATGGAACAAGACCTCATAGCCCTTCTCCTCAATAGTAGAAACTGACACAAAGTTCTTATTCAAGCCCAGAACATAAAGAACCTCTGTCAAAATCATGGGAGGCAAAGACTCCCTCTGAAATGATACGGTCCCACAACCATCCACCTTGACCTCACGGTCATCTCCAAGCACTACCTCTTCATCTCCACACTGTGTAAGATTCGTCAAGTGCTCACGAACTGCTGTCATATGGTGAGAGGCACCACTATCAATATACCAAGTATCGGGAGTAGTGGTCCTCGAGGAAAGACACACAATCAAGGAAAATTCCTTGTCAAACTTGGTAGAAATCTCTTCCACCTCTACTGAAGCTGTTGTTTGTCTTGACCTTGGCATCTCACCAAAGGTCCCTTCTCTTGGCATCTCACCAAGATTTTCTTCTCTTGGCATCTCACCAAGAGTCTCTTGATCTTGGCATCTCACCAAAGATCTGACCTTGGCATCTCACCAAAGTTCCGACCTTGGCATCTCACCAAAGGTCCTTTCTCTTGGCATCTCACGAAGAGTTTCTTTATCTTGGCATCTCACCAAAGATCCTCTCCTTGGTCTCTCACCAAGTGACTTCCTCCCTTGAAGTGAGTGCTGTCCCAATTTTTTGTCTGCTGAAATTTTTGCCTCTCTTCAACTCAGCTCTAATACCATGTTAGAAATTTTCAGATCACACCCAGTTTCAGTCTCACTGATTTTTCAGCCAAAGTTAAATGTCGAAACTCCAGTTTCAACACTGTTTCAGCATATGTCTCAGCATTGTTTCAGCATATGTCTCAACATTGTTTCAGCATATACTCAGCACTGTTTCAGCATGTACTCAGAACTGTTTCAACATATACTCAGCACTGTTTCAGCATATACTCAACATTGTTTCAGCATGTACTCAGCACTGTTTCATCATATACTCATCATTGTTTCAGCATGTACTCAACACTATTTCAGCATATACTCAGCACTGTTTCAGCATGTACTCAGCAGTGTTTCAGCATATACTCAGCACTGTTTCAGCATATACTCAGCACTGTTTCAGCATATACTCAACACTGTTTCAGCATATACTCAACACTGTTTCAGCATGTACTCAGCACTGTTTCAGCATATACTCAGTGGTATTTTAGCATATGAAACAGCGGTGTTTCAGCATATGAAACAGTGGTGTTTTAGCATATAAAAACTTAACAGAAAATAAACTTCAGAACTGAAACATGAGGATTCTGAACATCATTTTCAACGCAGAAATAAAATATCAACAATATGCAAAACTTAGAAAATATAGACACAAAGATTTTTGGTCTAACTTCGTCCCTAGAAAAACCCACAAGGGAAAAACCAGTGAGAGAGGGCTTTGTATTATTTATGAGCTTCTGAGAAATTCTTTTACAGCANTTCAGATATTTACACAAACTTATCTGGACATTCCTGTAGCTTTGCTCCTCGATTTCTGAACCAGAAATCCGTACAACTGTACGACTGTCCCAACAATTAATTTTGTATGGACTGTCTCGAAATTCATGCCAAAACTCTACTAAGACTCAATTTTTGTGCCACTAAATGTTATTCGATAGCCTTGGAATGCATGCCAATACTCCCAGAAATTGCAGCTGTTGTCTCTTTTCTTCAGCTCGACCTCTCTCTTGCTCTCTCTTGTTCTCTCAACAAGAATTCTTGAACTCCTCTTGTTCTCTCAACAAGAATGCTTCAACTTCCCAAGAATGGGTGCGCCTTCTTGCCCAAGTTGACCTCATGAGTGAAAGTGAGGGGTTTTCTAATCTAACGGTTGAGATTAGATCAGATGGGTGGCTGATATTTGGTGTGTCTTCACTCACCCTCACTTTAATCATAAAGTCGCCTTTTAATTTGCATCTCACAAATTAAATGACTAGGACCCACATTCGACACTTTCTCCCCCTTAGGTGCCTAGGGAAGAGAAACACTTGCCTTGGTACTTTATTTTAATTAAAAATTTAACAAATATTGTCTCGCCGAGGCGAGGTGGTGAATCTCAAAGCCTGAGGGGTTGGATGTGGGAGAACTATGGAGGAGTACATCACCACTTACTGCATTGCAAGTACAAAGAAAGTGTGGAGCCAACTCCCTATTAGGGCGATTAAGAACCTGAGTCTCAATATCGTCATCCTATTACTCACACAAATATCATGATTGACTTCACTACATCAGGTGTCAAGGTCGCTCATGTTCTATGCTGTGGATTGTTTGAGACCCATAGTGTACGATTGGTGCACCTCACTACTGGCTAACATGAAGATCCAATTGACGAACTAGAAACTCGATAGGATGAGGAACTTCAAGTGCGCATCGATACTCTGTAGTTTTTTCTTTGAGAGAGTTCTTACTTTGAGCTCGAGAGTAGAGATTACTCCACATGATCTACATGATCCAACCATGTCACACTGGACTGAGGTGATGTGGCAGCTAGGAGGTGGTAGGGTACCAACCCCCTACAATGATGAGTTCTTCCACTAGTGGCGACGATAGATCATCACGATCGATGACTACCCTTATTAGGGGATAGACTACCAAGGGGACTGGGATATGCCATTGCCACCAAGATCCTCCTTTGGAAATATCGATGGGCATTGATTTTATATATTTCATATTTTTGTGTTTTTTCAATTTGATAGAGGAAAACAAAAACATAAATATTTTTATATGGTATCATGTATTAATGGTTATTTATTTGATGCAGACATAGGTCCTCAAAAACCAAAAGGTTATCCATGACATCGAAATAGAGGTCAAGGAGATGATATGGTAGGCATAGCAAGTGAGATGATAGGGAGACAGAGAGGGGGAATAGAGAGAGAAAGAGTGGCAGAGAGAGAGAGACTGAGACTAAAAATAAGGAGAGAGAGAAAGGGTGGAATATATGTGAAAGAGAGAGGGGAGTGAGGGACAAAGGGGAAGAGAGAGAGAGACAGAGAGAGAGAGTGAGAGAGAGAGAGAGAGTCTAAGGCATGTCAAGGTAAGGTCTAGCTTTAGGTCTTTGCATGCCTTGTGATATTTAAATCTTGCCATGTCTAGGTCTTACCATGTATAGGAGTATGAGGGAGAGAGAGGGAGATAGACAAGGGGGGTACAGAGGGAGAGTGAGAGTGAGATACAGAGGGGGGGGTAGATGTAGGAGAGGGAGGACAAAGATAGAAAATGAAGGAAATGCTTTTCAGGAGCGCACACACATTCCTAGAGTGCATGAGTGTTTGTATGAATTCAAATTTTTTGGGTGGGATTGACAAGGTGTATGCTGACTTGGTCGGCTTGGATTTAGGTTCAGGATGACAAACCTAGTGGTTTGGTCTACAAATTCATAAAAACCTCCATTTTTGTGAATACCCCTCTATATATCTGACGTTATTTTTCTATAGGCTAAACAATTAATTTGTTGATGAAATTATAGACATAGATCAAGTCAGCTATGCAGATTTCAAATATATATATTTTTTTAAACTATTATTGTTTACTATTTTTATTCTATTTTTGTCTTCACATACATCAAAATCCTAGAATACATACCTCTCTTATTTCTGCTATAAATTTATCTTAGCTTAACCATTTCTCGAATGTGTTATATGCGACAGTAGAGGAGACCGATACCTACAATGTAAAAAAAACCATTTTCATCATGTTAAGACCCTTTTATCCCGCACGAACAAAACATGTTGTAATTTCAGGCATATGTTGACTTTGGTAATTTTAAAAAAATATAAAATTAATATTAAAAATTTCCAAAAAATACACGGCATGACAAAAATGGGTTCTCTACAAGTATACAATTTTTTGGAATGAAATTTCATCATTAAGACACAACACTTGCACAAATGAAAACATATACCTTATATTTTGTTGGAAAAATAAGATACCACTATTAGAAAAAAACCAATTTGACCTAGTTATTCACACTGTCTATGAACAAAAATTGTATATTCGGAAAGCTAATTCAATTTCAAGTTTTGAATTGCCACTAACTCGTCATGACATATTATCATTATCTTGCACTCAACCATATTCTTCCTCAACCACATTTTTACCCACTGAATAATATATCTTTATTTTATTTAAATACCCCTAAATACATCCTTAGCATAAAAAAAATTATCTTAAAATTCTGAGGCATGATGGCTCATAAAAGAACTCTAATACCACTTGCGTCACCATATTTTTGGTGTCACAGTGGCGTCACCATATTTTTTTAAGTGCGATGGACATCACCGATACACACATCTCTTATCTGTTTAAACCATCAACAAGGCAGTGGATTGAGGTTAACGGTGATGGGAACTGGATTGATGATGGCATAGAGTAGTGGAGTCATCGATTCTACAGCCACCGTGGATATTTTGCGAGCATGGTCGAATATGCAGCAAAGTTTGAAGAATTTACAGAGCATCTAGTGAGAGCACCCATGAGAAACTGAGTAAAGAGATATCTTGGACAGAGTATAGAAATTCCACTAAGAGTTTTGATTGAGCATTCCAATCAGCGATATAGAGCAGACATATATTGTAGCATTGTAGTTGATCGATTCAAAGTTATTATAGTATGAGCAACTAGGCATTTGATTGAGCATGCAACCTTGTAGAAATTATTGATTTTGAGATTCTCACTACATTGAGAAGAGAAGAAAGCATTCAAGAAAGTGACATCAAATGATACACACAAAGTGAATAAAGAAAAAAGTATCAGAAAAGAATGGATGAAATTATCGAACCCCTCATATATGAATTACAAAGCATAGTTCCTTAGATTGTGACGTCAAAGGTCTATTAAATAGATAAAGTAAAATAGGATATGTGGAGTGTCTGAGCTAGAGTATGGAATAGAAAATTAACCCACCAAAGACACCATAAGAAAAGGGTGTAACAATGGATGATGCAGACTCCATTGTGATGAGGTTTTGAGACCTCTAAAATCAACAAAAATCCTTAGTCTTTTGACATCTTATTTCTTTGGTTTTTCCACCATAGTGCTAGCCTATTCAACTTTGTCTATGAGGTATAGTATCCTTACTACATGCATACTTTCAATTTCTTTGTGGACAATCTCTTTGTACTTATGTGAAAATATGTATGGCCTATTTTTTCACAAGATTTGTATCTGTGATTAGGTTGATCTTCATTTCTCCCATCTCCCCAACCAATCCCTTCAAGTCCTTATAATATCTTATAAATACATCTTTGTATTCTTTGAGTTAGTCCACTATCTCTCTCGTTTGTTTATTGGACCAATAATATCCAATCTTTTCTGTATTTAGTTTCACATAATTTGATATATCAACTTCTTTGAATTGGATCTTTGTGTCCATCAACAATTGTTTTGGAATCGTTTATCTTTCTTTCCCCTTCTTTGATCTCATTGTATGTAGTTGAGATGTTGATCTTGTCATCCTCTTATGTGTGGGTATTTTTCTTTATTTAATTTAGACGCAAATGTTACTAGATTATTAACCATTGGATGATTCATCTTCCATCTGATAGTCTTACCAGTGAAATTTTAATTTTTCATTTCAATTCTCCTTACTATAATATTTCCTTCTTCTTTTTTAAATTTTAATTATGTTGCAAGTCAAAATCGACACCCTATGTCGACTTTCTACATGCTTTTTTTCCTTTGAGCTAATGTTACTCAAGTTTTCAATGAAGTCTCTCATCTCCTTAACTACTATTTTTAAGCATTCTTTTGTATGACAAAAGGAGAATCCTCTATTAAAATTTCTTACAAGTTTTTCCAATTACAAGTCTCTTCTTTTGCTTCATATACCTTCCACCATTATATGGTATATATTCTAATGTATTTGGAAACATATGTGGCCATACCCTTTCATCATGGTATTCAATTTTTTCCACTCATTTTAACAATCATGGATGTGCCTTCCAGGTGAGAAGCCAAGTCTAAACTTTGTTATTGGTGTAGATGCTATCAATTTTCTCCCTCCAAATATCTAAATAAATTATGTAGAAGTTGTGGTCCAAATCTATAGCCAATAACCATGGGTACTCCGCCAACGAGTATTCTAACCTTATGTCTCCTACATTCTTTATATTTAAATCTTACTGGGGGGGATTTAGGAAAATCCATCTCTACAGGGACTAGACTATGATACATTATAATCCTCTTCTCAAAAATAGATGGTATGGCCCTTACTGATCCAAGTCTTGATACTAAGGGATATCCTCAATACTCCAACAATCCCTTTCTCTTAATTCATGCATCTCCATCTTCCATTCATAAATATCTATATTGGAGTTCTATCCCATAGACATGGGTATTCTTAGATGCAAATCCCCTCCAACATTAGGTTCAATGTGTTCATCCTTGTAATACTTGATATAATTTGATAATGTTAGCTTGGTCATCCCATGGTTCTAACCAAGGTTTTCCTTCCATGGGGACAAAAGGTATGATGCTTCTACCCCCATTTCCTTTAAGGATTATCCTCTCTTTGTCCTATTATGTATGATGCATTGTCTAATAATTAGTCTTATTTTTTCCATTATCTTGACTTTATTGTAGTGTGAGTGTTATCTTCACATATAACACACCACCTTTTGTTAGTATTTCTCAAACTATGGGGGTAATATTTCATACTATAATTAATCACCAACTTGCAAATTTCACAATAGCAGAACTAGCCTCAATCTTTCTAATATTTTGAGGAATACTAGTCACTCATACATGTAGTACACAATATATCTATTCTCATTGACTACTTTGTGAGATCTTGTATTGGTTTCTACATTTTTTCTAATTTCTCCTCCAATATTTATTTTTGTCAACGAAATTACCCGGTCTTTGTTGGTTTCAATTTGCTAAGGTTTGTTTAATACTTCTCCATAAGTTTTCATTTCGTGCATTCTTAATGGTGATCTAATTTTCTGTAGTAAACTAACCACAAACTATTGTATTATAATTTCTTTGCGTATAACATAAGAAATCTAGCTGAAAAAATCCTTAAATCATAATCTCCAAACCAACTCATTCAAAATTTGTTTTATTTCCTCAAGCTCCTGGGCTACAAGATGTTTTACATGTTGGTTTTTTAAGAATGACAAGAATCCTTTCTTTATCTCATCCTTATTTTTACTATGGTTTTATATAAATTTCATGAACCACATTAATTCTCTCCTCCATAGGACTCTAGCAAATTGTGCCATTTTCTTTACATCATCAATGATATATGATATATGATGTCTGTCATATTCTTTCATAGATGAACTAGGGTCTTCATGGGTTTTCACGAGAGTATTTACTACTTAATTCTTGATCACTTTCCTCATCATTTTCATCTTAGATTTCTTGGACTTCGGTCTAACATCCTAGTCTTTATATTCTACCACATTGTTTGTTTGTGGTCTTGTTTCTCCACTAAATGAAGTAAATAAACTGACACGATTATTATTCGAAGGAATTTGGTTTTCTTCAATAATTAAATTTGGTGGTGGGAACTCCCATGAGACTCCCAACATGGATTAATAGGTCATTCTCTCCTTCCTTGCGACAATACTTAAGAAGTAATCATTCATTTGAGACATCTGGATAAATATTCTATCTGTGGCTTGACAATTTTCATATAGTCAACTCCATATTGAGGTCAAACCAACTTTTAAGTGAAAATGTTGTTGGATTATTTCATTTATACTCAGGATTTGTATTCTTGAGTTTGATATTCTAGCTATCATGGGTCCTAATTCATCAAACTCCATATATTCAAATGTATTTGATAGTTGTAAGGATCCCATGCTAGTCTCTACACTTTGTATAATTTCATTCAAAATAGGAACCATCATGGATGCTTCCACTTCCACATCTATTTGGCCTACAAACCTTCATAGTTATAGAGTTAGCATCTCTCGAAATGATACTCTATTGGATCTGCACTCTTAGGAATTTTCGTAGTTACTTTGTTTTCCACACTCGGTCTATCTCCTTGAATAGACTCGGGTAGGGTTAGTATCCTATAAACTCAATTCTCTACCAAATCTGCAGGCTCAAGAACCATTAGAGTTCCTTCCTCTCACCCTCTCAATCAATTTCCATGAATCTTCTGTATTGTGTTTTTCCTCTTTCAATTTTCTTCGTACCTGAACATACTTACTTCTTTTGTTGGTCTTGTTTTTCTTTCTTCACTATGAGTCAACTAGAGTTTCTTCCTATAGAGACATATCATGAGTATTTATCCCCCCATCGATAGCCTTTATTATACTATAGGTTGATCAGGGAAGACTCAACATTCATTTTAACACTTCCATGGGAAGTACTCCCACTTTGCTTGCTTCTTTTTCTAGTCGATTGTCGAAGGTGTTCTAAGGGGAGGTCTTGATTTTATAATATGACTGACTCTGTTGTCAATGAGAAAGCATTGAGAAACTTGTGTGGTAAATTTTGCAATAGGTAGAAGAAACAATCATGTTTTTTTGAAGAATCTCCTCTTCACGTCATCTAAGGATGTTCTCTCTTCAATTGTTGGCATTCACAGAATTCATTAGTAATATTCTCACACCACTTTTACAAGTATGAGTCTACCTCTATTGAGTATTTTCAACAACTATTTGTGATATTATGTGATTAAGTGTTGACATATATATCGATCAATTTATTTATCTCTGGAGAACTTCTCCCAGGTTTTTGCTAAAAATCATGCCTTAGCCCATGCAAAGGTTAGTCAATTCCTTCTTGCCTAGTTATTTAGATAGTCTTTGAATTTTCTTTCTCACCAATCATTTATCTCTTTCTCTCTTACGATATATGCATGTGTGCATCTACTATAAAATTTGCTCTTTCCTAATTTTAAGGCCTCGAGATATTAGCTCGAACGTGCGTACTCACACCACAGACCAAATTGGGCAGGAAAGATGATCACTGAGAATCAAGAAATGGAAGTCTTCATATAATAATCTGTCACATCCCGTAGGGTTAAATTTTAAAATTGAATTTATTTGGGGGCATGGTGTGAAGTATATATCAGGCAATAAGATGTAAGGGGTCACATTAAGGGTGATGAGAATCCATGGAGTCATGAGAATGGCAAGATATACATGAAGGAATTAAGTCTAGTGAGTTTTTTTAGTTGGAAAAAAAAACGAGTATGTTGTCGGTTGAGTCAACTTAGTCATCAATAAAATGAAAATAATGTAAGTCGACATTTAATAGTAGAATTTAGTTTCTAATCAACAAAATTGAAATCCAAAATCCAATTGACAACATTTTAGTAAGTGGATAAAATCTCACCATGGGAATAAAAGGAGGTTTATAGAAAACTATTAAATCTTAGTAAGAGATAAAGATTTGGAGATTCATATTAACAATAGAGTCGTACTCAAGTAAGAGTCATCCATTACGTAATGTAAAATGTAGATTCCAACAAATTGTCTTGAGATTATTTTAACAAAGTTTGAAGAATTTATAGAGCATCTAGTGAGAGCACCCATGAGCAACCGAGTAGATAGAGATTTTGGACAGAGTATAGAGATTCCACTAAGTGTTTTGATTGAGCATTCCAACCGACGATATAGAGCACACATATATTGTACCATTTTAGTTGAGCATCAATTCAAAGTTATTATAGAATGAGAAAATAAGCATTTTATTAAGCATGCAAACTTGTAGAGATTATTGATTTTGAGATTCTCACTACATTGAAAAGAGAAGAAAGCATTCAAGAAAGTGACATCAGATGGCACAATGTTGTTTTAATTATTTTCATTATGCCTTTAACATGATTGACCCAGGTCCAAGTACTGGGGTTCCAACAAAGCCTCTAAAACTATCGGCCCTCCTGGTAAACTAGAAGGCAACGTGACACACAAAGTGCACTACGCAGTCTCACCCGAGATAATATTAATGGGTGACTGTAATACTCAGGGGTTTTCAGTCTAGGATTGAGTCGGGATATGAGAAGTGTGCGCTGAGATTTCTATCTAACGTATTAACGCATTATACTGTCATTCCCGATTATGCATGCATGTAATGTAATCAACTCATTAGCTCATTCATTCATCATACTAGCATATATTTATAAGTAGTAAAAGAGACACAAGCATTCAATCACATAACAAAGGTTTTACCATGGTTCACCCCCTCCTGGGCCACATCCACAAAGATCTGGCTCTCAAGCTCTTCTATTATGGCAGTTCCAAAGCTACAACACTACGCGCCTTACAACTCATCCTCAGTCGGGTCAAGATCTATTATGAGGCAGACTAGATCACACCAAGATCCTCGGCCTATGATCTAACCCTTGAGATATACCCTCATGACCCTCTACATCTCAACAAATTACAAAATTGGGTTGTATGACAGAAGTGTTACATCTAGTTATCAAAACGGGACTCTTCCTAAAAAACCCTCTATCTCTTCTTCTCTCTCTCTCCATAGTGTTATTTTTCCTCTCTCAACTAATTCCCAGGTATCTCTATATATCAATCATTACTATGTATTACAAAAACCCTAACCCTAACGTTGTTATGTCTTCCTTGCATGCGTGTGTGTTTCTCTTCCTTCCAATTGTCGCTTTCCTCATGCATGCCTTTCTTCCCAAAATAACCTTTCTTTTTTATTTGGCATGCTGCCAACAGGCCCCCAACACTGACATATGGCTCATCCCGAGCCACCTAACCCCTGTGTGCTTCGTTGATATCCCTTGTGATCACTTGGAACTTCTCCATAAGCTCTGTTTCTTGTGTTTGGGCCTGAGAGGTCTTCTCCTTGAGTTACCCTCCAAGTGTTGGTGATGGTGTTCTGTAGGTCACGAAGATATCCTTCGAATATAGCTACATTTGCTTTCCTATTCTTGGATTTCGAAGTGGCTCCAAGAGATAAGTATCATGCTTCGTGGCAGGGTTTGGGTCTAGTGGAAAAAATGAGTACTTCAGCTCCTTCAATCCCATAATGGATATCGGGATGAGTAGCCATGAATAATGAAAGTATGTCCCTAGATCATGCGCATCCTTGCAGTCGTCTAGGAACAGATTCAACAAGTAAGTGGCCTAGTTGTCTGTGGTTCCCTCGGCACACTACACTGTAGCTATGACAACCCTGACTGGGACTTCCTTCTTGCAGTATTTTTTGAGCAACTTGCATGCCATAATTTTTGTGGCCATTCTTGTCGCGACGTCACTAATATGCTTGACAATGATTTCGCACAACCTCCTTTCGGTGTTGTATTTATTCTTCATCTCCTCAGCGAGTACTTTCTCCTTTGTTTTGTCCTCGAGGAATTGTGCGAGTTCCATGCCCTGTGATGGAAGCCCTATGATGTGTGTGATGATCTCTATGTCTATTGAAACAAGTTGTCCCAGCCATAGATATCCGCCATCTGTGACTGACATCGGTTGCTTGATGCAGATGTTTGCATATTGGCCTCTCCCAAAGTGTGGTAGGTCCAACAGACCTAAAATCCCAATTTTTTCCAACCCTGTTGCCCACTGGAGTGGTTGATGGATTGGTTCCCCAAAGGGCCCTATACCCACAATCTATAGGTAGACTTTCTTAGCAAACTCTAGGAACTTATTCGTGTCTATTATATCATGGTCTGAGTACCTCAATTTCTCTACATATCCTAACAAATTTGTGGATACACATACCCCTTCCGAAATGCGCAGAAAAACAATTGTTGCAGTGGTTTGTCTGAGCGGTGACCTAGGTACCGCTTTCTTGTCCTTTCATGGTGGTGGATGACTTGAGGTTCCAGCCTCCATTGTTCATTCTTTGACATACTTCTCTCTTCGGGAAGTGACATCTTCCCCTCATGTGGTTGTTTTGATTTTGTTGTCTATGATTCTTCTGGCACAGTTGTTTCTTCCTAGTTTGGAGTCATCCCATTGACTTTCGAGGCTTCCATAGGGTTTTCAGGTTTCACTTGGCTGCCTGCATCCTCATTTTGTTGGCCCTGCCCCTCTTCTGGCATATCAATGTCTATTCCCGCTAGTGTTGTCTGTTGGGTTTCTTCCTCAATGGGTCTGGGGTTTCCTAGTGTTGTATCCGACAATGGGACTTTGTCCACATTGACAACTTCTGGCAGCTAAGATGGTTGTTTTTTGCTTCCTTGTGGTTGTGATTGTGCTCTGGTACTACTTCAGTACCGTCTGGTAGTCTAGCTCAGTTCTCCCTATTTAGGTGGTTCCATGTTGGTAAAAAAAAAATTTTCGTTGAGCTCAGTAGCCTCTACAACCTCCACTCTCCGCTTCATATTCTCTCTCACTCTGTTCCTTTTCCAATTTCACAATAACCTTTCTTCTCCCACATCCCTGATTTGTATTGGCATCGTGTGAATCTTGTTAGAGACGTTTCCTCTTTTATGCTTTAACTGAAATCCCAGTTCCTTCATACTTTCCATTGATTTCCCTTACCATCACCAGTTGGTGTGATTAATATGGCATCCCATCAGTCATTTTCGACATTCAATTCTGCTAGCCTCCATCAATTGGCACTTCTTTTTCTGTATCCACCTTTCCCGCTTGTTTTTATTTTGAACTGAATATTGGCCTTGTCTCCATTGGGCTCATATTGTTGACTGTATGTGCTCCTTCTCCTTTTGGTGCACTATGCCTCTTGTTGGTACCTTTTGATATCCTATTTGGTACCTTTTGATATCCCGTTTTTTTTTTTTACTGTGCGATGAATTTTAAGTTACGGGTGGTTGGCTATCCTTGTATAGCTTCAGTCGAATCCCATTGATCATCCCTCTAAGTTATCCACCTCCTAAGTCCTTCAACTGTACAACTCCCCCATCTGTGACAGTTTTTACTTCATATGGTCCTAACAAGTGCATTATGAGTTTTCCCAGATGCTGAATGGATTTACTGTCATACATCAACACTAAATATCCTTCATTGAAAGTTTTCCTCTTGATATGTCTATCATACCAAGCTTTGTCCCTTGCTTTTTGAACTTCTTGGTGGAACCCTACTAGGATCATCTCTTCCTCCATGATCATCAGTTGACTCAGCCTATCCTATACTGTGCCTCATTCTGTCATGTTTGTAATTGTTGCTACACGCAGACTATGTACCAAAAATTCTAATGGAACCACTACTTCTTGTCCATATACCAATCTAAATGGAGTGTGTCCTCTCAACTTCTTGCATCTGGTCCTGTATTCCAACAATAATGCTAGTATCTTTAGGTCGCAATTATCCCTATTAACATTACAGATCTTCGTCAGTGCATTCTCTAGGATTTTGTTACAGGCTTCTACGATTCCATTATCTTGTGGATGATATGGTGTACTCTTTTGGTGATGGACTTCAAATTCCTCAGTCATAGCCTTAATAGTGTTTTTAATGAAGTGAGTGCCTTGGTTGCTCATCAAAATCCTTGGGCAACCAAATCTAGTGATCACTTGCTTAAATAGGAAGTGTGTTGATGCATTTTCACTGCAATCTTTGACTGTTGTTGCTTCTGTCCATCTTGTCAGGTATTCTGTCGCGGTGATAATGTACCTTGCTCATGTCCTCTTTGTTGGTGGGTTAATTGGTCCCACAAAATCTATTGCCCATTTTTCGAATACCTAAAATGTTACCAGTGGTCGTGGGGGCATCTCATCCCTTCTATTCAGTTTACCAACCCTCTAACATACATCACATTTATGGCAGTACTCTTTCAAGTCTCTGTGAATGGTTAGCCACCATAGTATTACACGCAATACCTTCTATGCAGTATATTTTCCTGCATAATGTCCTCCTACTATTCCCTCATGGGCTTCTGCTAAAATCCTTGGTCTTTCATGTTCTAGAACATACCTTTGCAAGATGTTATCTACACCCATTTTGTATAAGTGTCCTGCAATCAACTGATAATCTGTTGCCCAGACTACCAGGTTTTTCTTCTGCGCGGTGTTGTATTGCTGTGGTGCAGTTCCTGTACTCAAGTACTGGGTGAGATCGGAAG
>CBVK0100184668.1:0-12214 GCA_900067695.1 Picea abies
CTTGGTTTGAAGGAAGAAACCGGTTCACTGAAGACAAACATCTCTTAATACCTAAGAGGGCTTCTTAATCAAGTGTTTGGAAGGGGAACGCTCCCCTAAAACTGCCTGAGGAGTACTGGCACCCCTCAAACAAACCTCAGAAGCGTTGTAGCACTTCTACACCCCTTTACAGAAGTGCTACCCAGATTTGAAGCGCTGGCGCTTCCCTTGACCTTCTCTGTAGCGTTCTAGCGCTCTGATGCCCCTTCTGAGGGAGTGCTCTCCATTCTGGGTAAGTTGTTAGCCCGGTGAGAAGGATAAGGGGAGGATCATTCGAGTTTGGGAGGTGTTTGAACTCGAATTCTTGGTTTTGTCAAAAGATCTCTAATCCAAGGAGGAGGTTCCCAACTGATCCTAAACATAACTCAAGTGGTTAGGCCCTTCCCAACCTATATAAGCAAGCTCTATGGTGATGAAGAGGAGGAAGAATTGAGCATGTGAAACTTATGATCTTGGAGGAAACTTGTAGCTAGCCAAGGAGAGCAATCCATGAAGCTGCTGTCATCCAGGTTGTGGATCTTTTATGCAAGGGTTAGATGAAGAGGACTTGATGAAGCTGTCGCATTCGCATCTACGATTGTAAGCATTGCTATCATCATTCTCATTAATATGACAAGCTTGGCCTGTTTCTTTCTAGTTTGTGTTTGATGTTACATGAACTTATCATTCATTGGTAGATCTATTTTCAAGCTAATGTCAGTAGAGTAGGAAGTGGTCGTATCTTGTTTTGTCCACAGACCTCAGCGAGGAGCAAAAGGATTGGAGCGCAACTCGAAGCGTGCAGGGACAAATGTCAGTTAAAAGGTACTTATATCATCCTTCCTTCTCATGCATTAGGCTTAGATAGATTTGAAAGGAAGTCAGTGTCCACATTAAGCATTTTCTGTCTAGGGTTAAGGTCAAGCTCTAGAGGTCGATCTACTTGTCCGCAGGCAGATTTTCCTACAACAGAAACTGGCGACTCCGCTGGGGAGATAGAATTGAATCAAAACCCTTTGTTTGGATTTTTCTCCTCATTGACCTTGTTCTGTCCCTTGATTGTTTCAGAACTGGTTTACCCCTCTTTGATTAGTTTCATGAGCTGATTGGCTCCTTGTCTTGTCACATTCAGCATATTTGTCAAGTTCAAATCTCAATTTTTGAAATTTTTTGACAATTCTAAGACTTTTAGACCCTGGTGCCCCTGACTTAGTGTTATCAGAGCGCCAGTGATTTTTGTATCCCTACACAGAGCGCTATAACGCTCTTTATCCTTGGCAACAGAGCACCAGCCTCCTTTTGGCCCAAAAACCCTTCATAATTGTGTTTTTTTAGGGTTTGCCTCTGTGGCTCTTGTGCTGACTGATCTAGTGAGTCATTTTTTCTTTCTGTGTAATCTTGACATCAGTCTTGTTGAAGAACAAACACCTTTTCGATTGAATCTTGTAGCCTTCTTCACATATTTTCCATTGAAGTTTTCCTATTGAGTAAATCTTGAAACCTATGCACTGTTTTTCTTTCCTCTTCAGTTGAGTAAAACCCTGGTGAAGGTCATCAATAGCCTACAGGCCTCTTCATCTTGATTCCAGTCAAGTCATTGTTCTTCAGCTTTTGTTTTTTGGGTGTGAAGTTTGTCTTTTTATTTGATTGTTTCTTTCGTTTTTCATTTTGATTGCTACGAAGGGTGTATTGTTTGTGTGTTTTTGCTTATGCTAGTTTGGTTCTCATTCATACCAAGAAGATAATTAGCAAAAGATAAGCATCGTGATTGTATTGATCATCATTTATATGCAAACAATAAAGATATCTTAGTGATTGATTGAGCATATTAGAAGACATTTGGAAAAATTGTTGCATTACATCAGAATTTGATTGAGAAAAGATTGTTTGGGAGCATTCCGTAGTTGTGCTTGTTAGTGAAAGAACTCTCTCTCTCCCTTAGCTAGATGTTCATCGAAAGAAAATGACTGCTTATCATGCTTGATGCACTCTTTGGGTCAGAGTCTTAACTCCATTTGTTTCACTTCCATGCATCCCTTTTGCGTAAAGAACAACCACTAAAATCAACGCTAATTAAAATTCATTTAGAACTTTTTCTTTGATAGAATCCTCCACCAACAGTAGAATAGGTGTAGTACTTTGGATTAGGCTGTGAGCATAACTCTCCAAAGTTGTCGAAACAAACATTAGCATCCTGAGATAGGGAGAGTAAATCCAGTTATCATATAAGTCTGTCTGGGATCCCCCTCTCACACAGGGGTTATGCACGAGGTTGCATTCGGGTAAGCTACGGGGACTAACCCTCCGTGGTTTAACTGAGTGTGGTGGTCAGATCGTATTATGGGGGTCACTTTGAGGTAAATCCACAATTAATTGCGTGGAAGCTTCTTAGTTGATTTCGGGCTTGATACCCTGCCCATACGTTCAGATCGAACTTTCGAATGTTCCCGCCCAGGGGATGACTGAGAATTGGTAACCTTAATGGCCATAATATTTTAGGTTCTTACACAAGGTGACGGTTATGGGAAGTCTCATTGTACCTGGAGCAGACATTGGTCAAACTCACTTGGGCTCCTTGGAGGGTAAATCCACAATTACTTGCGTGGAAGCTTGCACCAAGGCATAAGTCTATTAAGCAGGTCGCCATTGTAACTGTTCCACCCTAGCCCCACCCCTTCTGGACTTGATCACGTGACGTTGGATTTCATCACCAACTAGTACGGTCATCAAAAGAAGGTCCTGTTTGCTTGGTTGTGATTCTTATATTTTTTAGCGTGTGGTGTTTCTTTTCGGTAGTTGGCCATAGATTTCTTTCATCGACTTCTTTCTTCCGCCAACATCGATCCTCCCCGACACTCGCGGAGGCTACAGGGACTTCCTCCAGAAGATATGGATGGAGACATCCCTTTACCCACTCATTCTACGGAACAATCTCCTCAACAGAGAGAGGTTCAAAACACTACAATTTCCTGGGAAGACACTTCTGTCACAACCGCGGGTCCTACTTCGGTGACCCCTCTCGAACCACTGTTACTTCGTTTGGACTACCTTGGGAACGTCATAAACGAGGAAGTCCCACAATTACCAGAGAGGCCTTTTACCGAGACATATATGGGATCCACGCAACCCATTTTTGGTGAGGAATATAGGACTCCCATCCATCCTAGCACTGCAGTAAGCATCAACCCCACAACCACTCATTCTATTTGGAGGACCCCATCAAGACGAAATCTTTATGAACATTTTGAATCCATTCGACAACCTTTCCATCCTGATAATCTTCCTGGTGAAGCAGGACCATCCGGTCAAACCATGAGTCACCCAGTCGATCGAGTTTTTAACCCTACTATTCCTCTCCAGACGACTCAGTCCACGATAGTTCCTCACATCCCGACCATCCCCGCCGGCAATCCAGTGGTCACCCAAGCCCCGATTGGCACACCTGTAACACCAAGACCAAATCTCCCTTTTGGATTTAGGGCATTGAACGCATCTGCCACTACCACTACCCAAACCACTACTCAAATTGTACCGAGAAGTTCCATACCTATCCAACAACCCAGAGGGACTGTCTTTGGTGGTCCTAACTCAATCGGCAACACTGGTCAATCTTTCACGACTGGCCCTCAAATCCCAGGAACTCTACCTCAAGCTGAGGGGCATCCTCCCACCGGAGGACAAATCCCATTCGGGGGACACCCTCATGCTGGGGGGCAACCTCAAGTCGGAGTCCACCATCAACCACAAGGACAAACTGTGTCCGTTGCACCCAATCTGTGGAGCATCCCTTTTCAAGAAAATCCGCATGCCTCCACGAGGAAAACTGTACCTGCCGCATCTAATCCATGGAACGGTCCTTTCTCGGGAAACCCATACTTTCCAACAAGACAAAATTCACAGGCTCCGCAACAACCTCCTTATGGACAAATTCCCAACCCAACCCATAACCCTCAAAACCCATCCGGTTATCCTCTGCTCACACAAGCTTTTCAAACCACTTCAAATCCTATGTACCTTGGCCAAAACCAACCCAACATGAGAGGACCCACGAGTTATAACTATCCACATAACCCAGTATCGGGCCCCACTGGTGTCCCTCTGCCACACCAACATTACCCATAGGTTAATCGACAACTACCCTTTCTAGCTACTCTGGACCTACCAGATTTGTCTCAGTTAACGAATGATCCCATTCATCATTCTTTGGGTTGGCTAGCTATTCCAGCAAAACTCCCTTCTGATATCCCCAAATTTGATGAAAAATCGGGAGAGGACCCAAACAACCACGTAATGACCTTCCATTTGTGGTGTTCACCAAACTCCCTCATGGACAACTCAATTCGTTTGTGTCTCTTCCAACGAACACTTACAGGTTCCGCCGTGAAATGGTACATTGAACTACCACGCGCATCCTTTCACGATTTCAACTCCCTCGCCATGTCCTTCCTCACACACTTTCAACTGCCCATCCGATATGAGACGGGTACTGAATTGTTAACCTCTCTTCGTCAGACAACTTCCATACACATCTCCGATCATATCCATGAATGGAGGAGACGACGAAGGCTAATTAAAGCGGTCATCCCCGACCAATTATTAGCAGAATGGTTCATGAAATCATTATTACCGCAGATCGCTCGAGATGTTGCCATGGGCGGCGTGGTTACTGAGGAAGAAGCCATCGCCCGAGCTCAGTACCTAGACTTAGTCTATTCACAATCCGGTACTCTGTATGAGTTGATACCAAACGCCACCCATGCCACTAATGACCCATCCAAACCATCGACTGCTTCGCATGCGGATGGAGTTATTGGCTCCGCCAAGGCTCAATCTACAACCCAGTCCACTGGAGTGACTCAACGGCCCACCTCAACGGCTGCTCCCAGTCCGACTGCACCCTCTTCTACCCCCCCTACACAAACTCAAGTCTCTGATGTGAACGTGGTCCAATCAACCTCGTCACAACAACCCAGGGGCGAGAAGAAAACGAGAAACAAAACAAAGAAGAATAATAACAACGAACAACCCAAAACCCAACCACAAACCCCTATTGCCGGAAAACAACCACAGCAAAAACCAAAATTCCCATGTCTCATCTGTGGTGACGATCACTACACCCAAGACTGCCCACATCGCGATGAAGTGGCTAAAATTTTCAAAGGAACTTCGCAACCCGCTGTGCTCACTCAGCCTTTTTTGCAACAAAAATCTTTGGTTGCACAGACCCCCACGCCGAGGGGCAGTTCCAACCAACCTCATGATGAGGCATCAACAAGCGCACACATTTATATGTTCAACGGGGTTAATCTAACCACTCGTTCTATGACATACGACACACCAGTTAAACCCGATAAGCCGAAGACCGCTAATGGTTCTTCGCCAGATCCTTTACCATCTACTGTTAATCCTCCGTCTATTAGCCCTCCATCCAGGCCACTTCAGATTGAGAAACCTTCTTTCGACTCCATCTTACACCCTCCTAAGAGCACCATCTGGAAATCCACTTTCAATCCTAATTCACGAGCTGCCCAAAACTACAATATTGTAGAAGATTTGGCCCAAGCATCGTGTGCCATGTCTGCCTTGGAAGTGTTACAACACTGCCCAAATCAATGTCGGATGCTCTTAGCTGCCATTGGCGCTTTTGATCCCAAGTCATCAAATCACATCATGTTTAACTTGGATGACCATCAACCACGGCTCTCCCACCAGCTAGCTTTCCAAATCGACGTTGTTGTTTATAATCAACAAATCCATCGAACCATTGTGGATGAGGGAGCCTCCACCTATGTCATGTCTCTATCCTATTGGAAAGGTTTGAAATCACCTGCCCTTAACAAATCCCCTACGATGTTACGTTCTTTCGATGGACGAGGTTTCCATCCTCACGGATTATTGCAATCCCTCGCAGTTCAATTGGGCAGCAAAACTGTTACCATTGATGTCGAGGTGGTCGATGCTCCCCTCGACTACAATCTATTACTCAGAAGAAGTTGGTTTTACATGATGACTATCGTCGCCTCATCGATGTTTCGATGTGTTCAATTCCCTCATCAAGGTAAAATTGTCACCGTCGATCAGCTCGATTTTTGCACACCCGACGCTCACGTCCCTACTACCAACAATATTCCTTTCTTGGGAGACCATATGGTTACATATGAAAGCGTTGGTGTTGACTTATTGAAAGATTCTAGCCTCATGGGTACTTTCCCTACACCACTTCCACCTACTACACCTCATATTGCCGCCATCAATATGATCTCGACTTTGCCTTATCAATCCTTGGAATCATCTGACCCTTGGGTTGTTCCTATTCCTTTGGAATTCGATGGACTCAGTGACACCATGCCACTCAGCCCAGCCGAGGCTGCATACGTAGCTATTCAATCTACCTCTCCCTCTTCGAACACTTCACATTCATTGGCACCCGACACTTACTCGGTGCCCTCGTGGTTGCATTCCCTATCATCCGCCGTTGATTACATATCCTACATTTTCCCTTCGGACGAATCTATTATGGAAATGCTGAGTATTGACGATTTGCCCTGGGATGACAACCACCACCGATCCTCTTTTCTTCCATCATCGGAAGAAGTGCAAGACATACGATCTGTCTTCCCCCCTGATGTTACCGATGCTCCACAATTCCCTATCCTCACTCAAGATGCTTTCTCTGAGGGGAACATGGGTAACATCTCGACCACAATCACAATTGACATCTCAGTCAAAGAAGGTGTCATGGAAAACATCAACCTTGGTGCTAATTGCACATCTGATGAAGTGGTATCTTACACCGCTTTATTCAAATAATTCCGCGATGTCTTCACATGGAGTTACGAGGAAATGCCAGGGATTGATCCTTCGATTGTCATACATGAAATCAAAATGTACCCTGACGCAAAACTGGTTCGAATGAAACTCCGCCCGGTTCACCCCAAGAAACTGGCAGCTATAAAGGCATAAGTTGAAAAATTTCTAAAATATGGCTTTATTTACCCTGTCCCTTTGACAGAATGGGTCTCCAATATCATTTCGATCGCTAAAAAACAAGGGACCATCCGTGTCTGCATATATTACCGCGATCTTAACAAAGCTTGTCCCAAGGACAACTACCCTACACCCTTTATCGATCAAATCATCGGTAACTGCGTAGGGAGCATGATCTTCTCGTTCATGGATGGATTTTCTGGATACAACTAGATCGAAATCTTACCTGCTGATCAACATAAGACAGCCTTCATCTGCCCTTGGGGAACTTTCGCATACCGAAAGATACCTTTTGGCCTTAAAAACGCTGGTGCTACTTTCCAGCGAGCCATGTCGTACGCTTTCCACGACATCAAGCATATCGCGGAACCCTACCTCGATGATTTACCCGCCCATTCATCTAATCGACCTGATCATATCGATCACTTGCAGGCAATTTTTCTTCGATGTCGTTTCTATCGTATTCGCCTGAACCCACACAAATGCATCTTCGCTGTTGAATCTGGCTGACTCATTGGTTTCATCATCTCCAAAGACAGGATCAGGGTGGATCCCCTGAAGATCAAGGCCATTCTAGCCTTACCCCCACCCACCAACTTAACCCAACTTCAAAGTTTGCAAGGAAAAGCAAACTTTCTCCGCCGTTTCATTTGCAATTACGTCGAGATCACTAAAGGTTTTATGCGGTTACTGTAAAAGAACATCCCTTTCATCTGGGATAACACTGCCCAACGGTCATTCGATGCTCTCAAGCACGCTTTGACCCACGCTCCTTTGTTACATCCTCCCGATTATACAAAGGATTATATCCTTTACTTGGTCGCTTCTGCTTCCACCATTGCGATGGTGTTAGTTCAAGAGGACTTTAACGACAAAGAACACGTCATTTATTATCTGAGCAAGAGTTTATCTGGACCTGAACTCAGATATTCGCATGTCGAGAAACTGTCTATGCCAGCTGTCATTGCTGTCCAACGATTCTGCCACTACATCTTATTACGCACCACCATGGTAATCGCAGACTCCAACCCCATGTACCACGTCTTGACACTCCAAGTACTTGGAGGCAAATATTCGAAATGGATCGTTATTCTTCAAGAATTCGATCTTGAGTTTACCAAGGCTAAGGCCAAAAAATCCCTAGTGTTTGCCGAGCTCATCTGTGCTCTCCCAAGTGCCGATGAAAACAATGAACCAAGAGACCCTCTCCCTGATGAGTCTCTCTTCCTCATCAGCACCTCTGACCCTTGGTATGGAGACATTCTCCTCTACCTTCAGACCCAACGTTTTCAGCCAAACGTCTCTCGAGAAGAACGTCGACGCATCCGTCACCACTCTCGCCGTTATCTCATCCTCGGCGACACTTTGTATCGCCGTGGTATTGACATCATTCTTCGGCGATGTCTGATTCACGAAGAAGCTGAACGCGTTTTGAATGATTGTCACCTTAGAGCTTGTGGTGGTCACCTCTTCGGGATGGCCACAGCCCAAAAAATCCTACGTGCCGACTACTTTTGGCCCTCGATCTTCAAAGATTGCATTGAGGCTGTCAAAAAATTCCCACCCTGCCAAATCTTCAACAAGAAGGCACAAACCCACCCCACTGCGCTACATCCCATTATTGCCATCGGCCCCTTTTCCAAATGGGGCATCGATTTCATGCAGTGTACGCCTACCTCAGCCGGGGGGCACGGTTACATCATCATCGCCGTCGATTATTTCACAAAATGGGTTGAGGCTATGCCTACCTTCCTGAACGATGGTCGTACCGCAGCTCTATTCCTCTTCAACCACATCATCACTCGTTTCGGTATACCACATGCCATTGTCACCGACCATGGTGCGCACTTCAAAAACCAGATGATGAGCGAATTACACATCAAATTGGGTTTTCGCCATGAAAACTCATCCCCTTACTATCCTCAAGCAAACGGACAAGTTGAAGCTATCAACAAAGTCCTAAAAACCATGATCCAACGCATGGTGGGGGAAAACAAGACATCGTGGCACTTACAACTTTTTTTCACTCTCTGGGCCTATCGCACATCTGTGAAAACCTCAACCGGATTCACTCCTTTCCAGTTGGTCTATGGCATTGAGGTCGTCTTACCTATCGAGTGCAAAATTCCGTCACTCAAATTGAAAGTAGAACTCCTGCCCCATACTTCTGCGGAAGAAGAACGATTCTTGTACCTATCCAAGTTGGACGAAACATGCCGTGATGCTGCTCTCGCTAATGAGGCACATCAAAAATGGATCAAGAGTCAATATGACAAATCTGTCCAACCTCGAGCCTTCGCAGAAGGAGACTTAGTCCTCGTTTATGACCAAGCACATGATAAGTTGGGAACAGGAAAGTTAGAACCTATGTGGCACGTTCCTTACATCGTGAAGCGTGTTTTACATAGAGGTGCTTACGAACTAGTAGATCATGATGGAATTTCCTTAGGAGAGCCCCGAAACGGGCTTTACCTTAAAAAGTACTATGCCTAGATCACCTAGCATATGTACGTTGTACACTATTGTATTTTTAGTTTGGTGTGCCTTTTCTTTCGCGTTCTCAAGTCTTTACCGTTGCCACTCATGACTGTGCCTGTGTTTTCATGCGCAGATGACATCTACCTTTCCTATCTTTTTTGGGTTCGCGGATGGTGCCAGCCGACACACCCAGAACATTGCTTCGGCGGCATGGGTTATTTATCAGTTCGACGAGGTGGCGAGTTTAGGAGGCATCTGCTTAGGGCCAGCAACCAACAATATGGAAGAATATCACGCTGTCACTGGACTATTAACCCAAGCCTCCTCCCTAGGTATCTCGCGCATCATTATTTACTTAGACTCCCAACTCGTGGTTTATCAACTCAACCGCATCTATGCTATTCGTAGTCCTATCCTGCTACGTCTACACTTGCAAGTTCGCCGTCTCGAATGAATGTTTGATTACATTGAGTATAGACACATTCCAAGAGAACTTAATAGTGTTTCAGATTCGTTAGCCAATTACATCATGGATCGGTATTTAGCCCATAGATAAGATTCAAGGAAAGCAAAAACTGTACATTACATGTAAATTAAAACACATCACAGACATCATCATGTACAAACCATCGACATCATAAAACTCAAAACTGTATATATATATATATGGCATGACTGAAATGTTTTACATACATCAAAAAGTCTGTAAGAGAACAAAATTTTGGGCTCACCCACCCATACAACTTCGCCAGACAAGGTGCACAAAAACATGATCTCGGGGAAACTCTAATCTCCCCGCGCTACATTGTGCCGTGTGTAATACAACACTGGGCATACTACATGTCTCAACAGAGAATTGAGACTCTCTGGCACCCCTACGGTATGTCGCTGCAAATGGAAAGGCACGTCCCCCCTCTGCAAAGGAGGGATACCCATTGTAAGACCCTGGAGGTTCCTATCAACCTCCCGAAGGCCCACCACTGGTACTGCTGGGTCCGCCGCGACTGGGGCACCGCCACGATGCCCTAGCACTGGTATATCTTCCAGACGCACTACTCCCTTGTCTGTACATTGAAGGCAAAAACATCTATTAAACACTCTCTTACATACCCAAAAAAATACATATACATCAAAAAACATAAAAAGAAACTGGCGACAAGATACAACTTAGTCTCTTACCTGACTCATCCCAATTGTCTCCCTCGGGCAGGATCAAATCCATGCTCCTGTGGAAGTCCACATCAGCATAGGGGAAGTCCTCGATCTAGAGGAACTGCCACCTCAACCAGGCAAAGAAATCACCGGTGAAACGGAACTTCGACTCCGAAACCAACCTCGGGGATAGGCTAGTCCACCTCTCCATCCGAGGCTCATCCACTGGTCGCACTGCGAGCGCAATCTGAGGTTTCATCTGAGGGATGCACTCCAAGAAAAACGAGACTAGGAAAGAACCATAGCCAAACTGCTTTTGGCCGTTCCTGCACAGAGAAATTTGTTCCTTCACGTTCCGAAGGAACGCTGCACTCCAGTTGAACAGTGTGGGCTTGTTGGCATTCGAAAGTCACTCTTGGATTGCTAGCAGGAGAAGAGCCCGAAGCCCATCAGTTTTAATGTCACGGTTTGTTATTTAGGGGTGATCAGATGGAGGGAAGCTCAAAACGATGTCGTATCAACTCAGAAACCAGACCAGGCATGCATGAAAGAGTGAGGTCCTGATAAACTCCAAACAGTGAGTTGTAATAAAAAGGTGAGTAGATGGAAGACTTATGCAAGAAAGCGCAGTGGTCCACAATAAACATCAGGTTTATTACAGATTGGAGAAGAAATGAGCTCAAACCACAATAAACATCAGGTTTATTACAGATTGGAGAAGAAATGAGCTCAAACGCAAAATCCTTTTACATTCGAACACAAAAAACCAGAGGGCACGACAACGCCACAACAAATCCTTTATTGCAACAAGTTGCACTACTGTGAATCCTCAGGCAAAAGATGAAACAAAGATGGAAACGGATGAGAACTGTTTGTTATAAACCAAGAAGTCTCAAACACAGAGGCATAACCAGGAAACTAGAATGTCGCTGAAACAATACAGTCGGGAGCTTAGCTCTACCATCGATCCATACAAAAATGGCAAAAATGCCTACATATACTCAAAATAACAACAGCGGCGGAACCAAGAAAATGCATTGAAGGCTTTGCGTCTGCATGGCCTCTGACAACATGGAGCTGTGACCTCTGAATGATCATGCAACTTATGGCAGATGCGATCAGCCTTCTGGCAATTCATTCGGCGAATCGACATGCTTTTAATTCGTTACAGGACGTCCCCATTATGGCAGAGACGATGTCTAACCACCGCCAACTTCTTCAATAACTGCTTCTTGGGATTGGAGATGGGTCGGCCAACTCAGCATCTTGGGCCAGGGAAGACTTCACGAGCTTCCATCTGGAACAACTGACAAGCTTGAGGGACGGACATGGGGTATGGAAGGAGCGATGGCATTGAGGGGCACATGGCAGAAGCGGAGAGGAGTGAGAGTGATAACAGAGAGGGGTGACAGAAGATGGGCCATGTAGGAGGGCGTCCAGGAGGAACCTATCTTTAGGTGGGGAGCTGATGTGGAAAGAAGGATATGCGTGGCAGGCGACGAGTGGGTGATGAACAGAAGGGGAGGCCACTTGGACCAGAGAGGAGGAACAGATTAGCGACACATGGCAACAAGGGACA
>CBVK0100184669.1:0-19026 GCA_900067695.1 Picea abies
TTCCGATCTCACAGGACAACTGTGAGGCCGATTCTCTCTCCAAATTAGCTTTGAATTTGCCCCCGGGTCATTTTTGCTTCACCAAATGGGAAGATGGTAACGCTGGGCCCACCATCAAAATTAAGTTGTGACTGATGCTTCTTTGAGCTGACTCTTTATGCCTATCTATTGTCCAGAAGACTGTTTCCCTTGTGGATTTGTGGATTTGACTTTGCCGGATTTGTGACTTTGATTTCTGCCGGATTTGTTGTGCTTTTATCTCCAGCTATGTTTATCTTTGAGGCTATCTTTGGCGGAGATCGTCGATGTATATTTATATATCCTTTTGAATATATAGAGTATTTTTCATGTAAAAAAAACTAAACAATAAATAAAAATATCAAACATGTAAATCATATAGATTAGAAGGAGATTAAATTATATTCATGTAAACCTGCATATTACATAAAATAAAATAAGTCATATCAACATGTGAAACACAAAGTTATTAAATTATAAATATGTAAACTCACATTAAACAATACTATAGATAAAACCAAGTACAATCATGTATACTCTAAACTAATGTGTATATATAGTACATAAATTCAAGTCCAATATTAAGTTACCAACTGATCCACTATTACACGATAAACATTTCCTTCATACATGATAAAATGACACGCTACAACAACTCATTTGTAGATAGAGCACATATAAATATTCATGGTTTAGGGTAAAGTTTATGTAGCATAGGAAATATATTTTGATTTATGCAAAACATCATCCATGGATCTTGTGCCAATATGCCCAAAACTATTGTTTGAATTATCAATGGCTTCCCTATAGCTTTCGAGAACAATATTATTAAGCAATGAACTATAATAGACTTGTTGTTGAACAATATTAATTACATTCAACATACCTTACATTGCATGTGTATTTCCTTTCCTTATAGGCCTTTTTCCTAAAGTGAAGGGGTAAGGCTCCTATCACCTAGAATACCCAACTCCATTCCTACTAGTAGTAGTATGCATAGAAAGCCATTGAATAGCTTCCAACCATGGGATAATGAATGTCCTATGAATATGTTTAGTAAAATTTACTATAAAACAATTAGGCATTGTTAGAGGCTAGTCCACACACTTAGGAAAGTGTTCATGCTAGTCCACACACTTAGGAAAGTGTTCATGCTAGTAGCTAAAATTGTTCTTTGCATCTAGAATGTGAGAAAGACAACATGTAAGAATTAGTGAATATGGAACATGGGTGCATATCTCTATATTAGGATGGGCACATTATTCTAGGATAGTAATATAAGTAGAACAATAAGATAATAATAGAGTGAATAAATGTGCACAATTCACTTTGAGTCCTATGCAAGTTTGTGGTTCTTAATGATCAATTGAGTAGTTAAAGTTGACTTTGTCAAGCAAATATTTTGTAATCTCTATATAAGACATTTGTCTAAGTGACATAAGATAAACAATATATTCTAGTTCTTATTGTTTTCCGGGTCTTCTCTTTTCTAATTTTATTTTCTACATCCATGAGAAATGATCTTCCTTTGTTCTCATATTTGGTATTAGAGAAGTTCTCTTCTAGCTTTCACAACCACCATAAGGGATTTGTTCTTTTCTTTTTCAATCCATATATGGTTTCATGGGTCAACTCCCACCCTAAACCACTATTTTTGCAACATGCTAGTTTCTTGGAGGTTCATCCCCCCACCTGACTCATATTTTCAATTGTGTATTGTTTCCTTGGAGATCTGCTCTCCCACCTAGCTCTCATTTTATTCATTCCAGTGGTTCCTTGGAGATCCACTCTCCCACCTAAATCTCTCTTAAGTATCAATTGATCTATCATCTAGTAGCAACAATAGTGGCTCTCTTTTACTATAGTAGTAGTCTCTTCAACACAACTCTTCTTTTGGTAAATCTATTAGCCACATGGTTGTGGCATGTTGGGAGAAAAATATGTAAGTGAATGTAGCTAAAAAATGGATGCACAATGAATTATTTAGTGATGGAACATGCAATTCAATAATCCATTAATTCATAAATAAAATGTGACTGTAGAACAAAATAAAAAAGACATAGAATATACCACCAAGCAATAAAACAAAGTTGCAAGCATTAAGAAATTAAATATAAAATTTCTAAATCTACCTCAACATTTTCTGCACGTGGAGGAATTTCATTTGCATCATCTTTGGTATTACCAAACATTGATTTATAAAGATCTTGTTCAATGCCAACATCCCTTGGTATAGAATCACCTGACTTGGACATTTCTAGTTTATTTTTTTTCTCCATAAGATACTTTTTCTCATCATGAAATAGTTTTATTAAAAGTTGGGTGTCCTACAATATTATCCATTTTACTTATATTTTAAATTGTCTCTGGTACATAAGATTTTTCAAGAATCTTCTCTTTATTTGAGGTGCACATAAGACATCAACTTCCATACCCATACTTCAATTTCAAACAACTATCCCAACTACCAAACTATTGCTTATGGCTATAAGTTCACAAGCATCAACTTGAGATACCATACACATTTCCTTGAAGGCTTTTCAATTTTATTTTTATCTGCATAGAGTTAATCAAATGATTCATTATTAGGATAATTTTCAAAAATAGAGGAAGCATGTAAATTCTCTTCTAACATATTCGTTCTTTTCTTTCTAGTAGCTTGTTTAAGGAAAGGCAATGCTTGTGGAAGCAACATAGTTATCATCGACTTTGCTAATTCATGACCCATGAAATTTGAATCTACCTTGTCAAAATTTCTATTTGGTTATTGGATGCTAGTATGTTGTCTATTTTGTTGTGAGGATCTCAAACCACACTCTTTAGAACATATTTGATCTTTCACAGATAGTTTAGGGAAAAACAATAAATGAATAACACCAGTTGGAGGACTAAACTAATTATATTTATTATCTTTCAATCATCCCTCATCATCATTTATGTCTTGTAATACTTATTTAGAATCTCATAGAGAAGAATCAAGCATGGAACCATGCTAAAATTTATCCAGTATTGTGCATGGTTGCAAGCAATATGAATCTACTCCAAAACTTAAAAGTATTCCCTTACCAAGATTAGCAATTGTTGAATGGTTTTCCATGCCGAGTCTTACATTTATTATTTCATGTATGGTCCTCCCATGCTCAACATGTGAGCTTTCCATTTTTTTTTAATATGAGAAGGTTGATTTGAAATGAGAGGCCCATTAGTTGTGTCTTCCATATTTATCAAAACACTAGCACAAGTATTTGCTTCCTTTCACACATAAACTGAATTTAATGATTTTTTTTTTTTTTCATGTGAGGGGTATTTGGCACAAATAATCAAATTTTCCTTGCAATATTGAATCTTGCAGAAGGATACTTATTGTTATTATCATTCCCAATTATCTTTGCAATAGTGCCACATTCCATGTTAACTTTAAGAAAGTCTAGACATGCTACAACAATAGCCTTCTATTTATCGAGCTTCAAATGTTTCTTTCTTATTGATCCTTCTATTTCCACGACTAACCATTTTTGTATGCATCCATCATGTTAGGTATTAATAGCATAATGAATAATCAAATTCACCTTATAATTGTGAATACAATAATGTGTGTCCATCTAAATTATCTCAAAATTAAATACATAATCAACCGTATATGGCTCTAAAAGCATGTTATTTTCCATAAAATGAGCCTATTATTCGTTTATGCATATTTAAAGCATAAAATTTCTAATATCCTCATTCCCAAAATAATTAACAAAGAATACAATGTAATACGATGTACCTAGATTGGAAACTAATTTGACCTCAAAGAGAAACATAAAATTAGTAGAATAGGGAACAAATAGAGAGAAACATAAAATTAGTAGTATAGGGGTCTAGAAGATATATATATATATTTTTATATAAATGGATATGTTGTTAATTTATGCATATTTTAACATTTTGGTTTTCTATAATACATTCATCCCAAAGCTTTAGTAAATAATGCAACTATGGCCCCAAATGGAATAAAATAAATAACGTGAAAATAAGCAAAACTCATATAACAACCAACCAATAGTGGATAAATAGTTAGAAGTAGACATATGAATGTCGAATGAAATACTTAACAAGACATATGGAAATGCAATTTTTTAAGATTGCATTAAAAATACATTACAAAGACAACAATCATAAGTACATGGTCACCTCTATGCTTCCACATTTAACATATACGGTAACAAGAGCAATTTCCATGAACAGATCTAATTCAAATTTAGTTTTGAGGATATGGGTATGAACTTGCGTTCCCAACTTTAAGTCTTCCAAACCCCATAAGCAACTACGAAGCCTCTATGAAAGGATCACCAATATATACTTGCATTGGGCCTTGGATTTACTCCTTATCATTCCCCATTTTTCTCTATTTCTATCTCTAGCAACACAAAATAAAATAGTCAATGTTGTTGGGCAAGTTGACTTTAACATCATTTTTCCACTCAAAACAATAGAAGAAAATTAACCAAGTGGCATGTGAGTTGTTAAGAGAATGTACATTAAAAATAAAAATGTAGGGCATATGCTTCATGGAAGTAATGTTTGGTAGGTTGATAGAAGACCATGGATAAATTTGGAACCTTCTCTAACTCATAGTATATACCAAATATGACATGAAAATATGCCTTCTTCAATGCCCTTTGATTCCTTGAATAAGCGTGTTCAAGAAAGAAACCTATAAAACTAATTCATTGAAAAACTCTTACTTTGCCCCCTAAAAAAACTCTCAAGATCCTCATCACTTCAATCTTAATAAAAAGTTTGTAGTGAATAAAGGGAGATGAATTACTACCTTGAAATCATTTAAAACTTCATTGGATTAAGACTTGAAGCCCTCAAAATAGTTGATAGCTGAAAATACACTATAAAACACTTCAAATATTCTTTTAATTGCTAAATAGGTTGCAAATCCACTAAATAATAGTAAAAACACTCTTGAGAGCTTGGGATAGTACAATAGAGATTAAAATATATAATAAATGTGAATAAAAAATGAGAGGAAAACATATCTTTGACTAACGAATATCATAGGTGAGTGCTACATGCAAATTTGATAGCAAGTATGGTGAAACTTGAGAGTTTGTATAAGTTTGACAAAAAAATATTGAGTTTGATCATGTTTTTTATTGATCTAAGGAGAGATTTGACTAAGTCATTGGTTCTTTTGGCAATCCATGCAAATTAAAAAAAATTGCGAGTACCCACTACTCAATTAATTCTATTACATGCTTTAATGTAAGACACCATTATATGGTTTTCCAAATTCAATCATCTTGAACACGTTGGTCGTATATCAATGAGACAATTGCCTAACCCCCACCTAATTGACAAGCACCCAACCCTTAGGATACCTCAACACCAAACCCACACCAAGCAATACTACTCACTAGGACCACTCAAGCATGTAGACTTCTATCAAGAGGTTCTTACCCTTGGCCTAAAATGTTAGGAGAGACAAGTAATCTCTTAAGAGCTTCTTCAAGGATAGTGTAATGAGGCCCTCTCAGCCCCCGATACTCTTTGAAAGACATCATCAAGATTTTCATCCGTCCCCTCACAATGATATATGGAGACATGGATATATCTTCTCCTTCTTCCACCTCTATTTGTATTTTTATTTCCATTGGTGACATTGATGTTGATCTAGGACCTTTCAAATCTTAGGGTTTTCCTCCTTTTCTTTACCTAGGTCTTGCTACTCTCCTTTTTTAAAGGAAATTTTATCCTTCCTTTTGGATATATTTTTAGCATATAAGAGTGTTATTGACACTCCCATAGTCTATCGATTATTGGTTGTACTATTTAGTCCCATTGACCTGTATCTTGGTCATTTGTTGGACATCAATAATATTAACTTGTATTGTCATATCTCCTTTGGGAAAGATGCTTAGATTTTGGGTATGGGACATGTAATATCCCTAATCTGAACCCAATTGTAAATTAAATTGTAAATGTACATTTAGGTTGGTGAGCCATTGGCACCAAGTGTTGTTTTAGTTTTGCGGGCACTTGAAATTGTAAAGATACATTTAGGCTAGTGAGTCATTGGCACTGTAGTGTCCCCAAGGCCAAACCCCGTTGTAAACCATGTTCTGAAATGAATTGTAATTATATTTCATAGGCTGGTGAGCCAAGTTTTTATAAGCTGGAGGCTTATGTGTTTGTTAGGCTAAGGAGCCTGAGTGTTGAAGGCCAGGGGCCTGCTGTTGTATATGTAATCACACAAAACAATTAATAAAATATAAACGCCACCATGTGCAGACCGACCACAATGAATGAGTGAAGGGGGACTAAGCATCCATAAGGTGGGCAAGGAATTAGGGGCTGGAAGGTGGGAAAAGGGGCTAAGTGTTGAGCCTAGGGGCTACGACTAGGGGGCTTAAGCCTGGGAATAATATTTTATTATTATTCCAATAGCACATGTGCCATTTATGTTTTATCCTAAGTTCCTAACCATAAGAAAGGTAATGCATGCCGAGGAATGCATGCAGTTTCAAGGGTGACAAGTGTCCACCCTAATGCATGCAAATAAAACAGACGAGGTAAGCCGTGAAGGCTCTCACTCCTCCATTTCTCCCGACTACCTGAGCATGTAGGGAGCACTGAACGGTATGACCAACCCAACCTCTGCAAGAATACCTCGTGCGTTCCTGAGAATCGAGAACCCGGTATTGTCTTTGATAGTCCGTGCATACCCTTTGTCCGACTGATCGAACCTATGCGTGGAGGCTCTGTTCCAAATCCGAGACCTTGAACCATTCCGCCATTGTTGAACCAGTGAGAAATCCTGTGTTGTTTTTGAAGAGTCGGTCTCACCCTCCATTCTGAGTCGTGGAATCTGTGTCGACCCCTGCAGGAATTACTCATCATGCATTCCTGTGAACCCCCCACTGTGAGGCCTCGAGCCATTGTTGAGCCTGCTTGAGAGGTCATGTTTGTATTTCCAGTTGGCTATGGTGACCATGCAAAGCTGGACTGTATGTGGCTTGATGACCAATGCAAATTGTGATTGAGCCTGTGTGTGATCTCTCTCTAGGTGAGAGAGGTGGATGTTGTTGGAAGAGGTTTCTTCCAGAGAGTGTCCAGCACCAGCTTCAGGCTTTAAGACTTCCTGATCCGGCCTGTTGCCGAGACCTAGAGAGGGAGGTTAGCATCGATGGATTGTGCTTGTGAAGGTGTATACTCCCAGGCGGAATAGGCATGTGGGGAATGCGAGTCTGATAGTAGTGGGCGTAAGATGGCATCCTGGGAAGAATCCTTCTAGATTTTTATGTGTTGTTTTCCCTGTAACCTCAGCCTAGCCTAGGATTCCTTGCCTTGGGGTGGAGCTTAGTCCCAGCTTGGGGGTGACCCACTGCTGAGCTGATGAGCGGTGTGGTCTAAGGCTGGGAGGTTCGTGGAAGGCCTGCACTTGGTTGGTGGATTCTACCACTGTTAAAAGACAAGTATCTGATTATGCCTTAATCATGTTTTGCAGGATTGTGCTGCTTATGTTATCATGATTTACTTTGTGTATATGAATTATTATGAAACATTATGGATTGTTAATTATAACAGTAGATAATATGTTTACTTTGAGCTTAAATGTGTTTAATTGTTGAAAGCATATGGATCATATAATACCTATATGAATCATGTATAGGGTGGTGTTATAGTCTTCTCTTAATAGAAATTAAGACATGGTAGCCAGAAAAGGTGCGCTACAGTTTGGTATTAGAGCCAAGGTTTCGACACTGAGCCTAGATGAGCCAGTGGAGCGGTCTTTATACTGAGAATGCGAAGGGAAATTGGGTCTGGAAGACCAATTTCGGACCCTGGTTTTCTCCAAGTGTCAAGGAGTTACTTGACGAGTTTTTTAAGCTTAGGAGGTATAGCAGCATTATGAAACCACAACCAGTGTGGTATAAGTCCACAGGGAGAGAGGACTCCACACCAAAAGTGTAGGAGCTTTAGGATTTGTTTGGGAAGGTGAACCCTCGTGACCGTTAGATCTGGAAAGTGTGCATGGGGTTTAAAGCCCTTTGGAATTGCACAGGAGTGTGGAAATCGCGATACGCAAAATCCCGAGTTAGTTAGGAACCGTCTGAGCCGTCAGATCTCGGCTGGAAAAACCGATAGTCATTGGATCTGTCAGGAGATATCCGAGGGTTAAAACCCCAGTGAATAGGGGTGAAAGCACCGAAATAGATCTAGACCGTCCGAACGATGGAGGCCACGTGTCGTGAGATTTCCCATTTTGGGAAATCGGGAATCGCGATATCGGGAGTCCTGGTAACAAGGGATCAGGACTTTCCATGGTGGAAACCCCGTAGCAGACGTGGATCGTCCGATTTGAGAAGGACACATGTCGAGAGATTACCTATTTCGAGAAATCAGGGATCAGGGATTCGAGAGTTCCGTTGACAAGAACTCGGGCTCTTGCCTTGATAAATCCCGACCCATAAGGTTGATACGTTAGCATGTGGCTAAGTCCTGATGAACGGACGAGATTCCCTCGGGAAATCTCCGGGTCTGTCATGACTGTTCGGTGTAAGAATAGATGTTGGCTTTAAGCCGGGGCATGAATGCGGATTAAGATAAGTAACGAGCAGATATGGACGGCCAGAGTCCACCCACCTAGATCTATGGCTGAGGTTTCATTCCGGAGCCCCCTTGCCATTCTGCCTTTAATGGGGGGGGGTGTCCGGAATAGTGTGGCCTGTGAAATGGAGCCCCCCTCCTGTCCTGTTGTCTACCGTGCCGCATTTTCCTTCTGCCACCTGTAATCCATGTAACCGTGCGACGGGGCCTATTCTCATTGGCCATTTGCTAACCCTATAGGGATTTGTCCCTATTGGCCAGTCGCTAGCCCTGTCGGGGTTTGGCAATTGCAAAACTGAACGGTTTGACATTACTGTAGCACCAAGGCGCAAAATACAAAGAGGCACTGCATTTATCTGAACCGTGATCATGAACCGCGATCACATGGGAATGGAGAAAAGAGAGAATGGTGGAACCGATGATGTCGTTAAGAAAAGCGACGTGGGCCCTCATCAACGTACCACGTGCCACCGTAGTTGTGGGTAACCATTGTGGTATGTGGGCCCAGAAGGTAGAGTAAGTTGGAATTTTAGAAGTTTGGGGTTGGAAAGGAAAGCAAGTTTGAAAGCCTCGTGGGCCGAAACCCCGAAACCCGAAGTCCCGAAATCCCGAAGTGCCGAAAATGAAAGGTTCGAAAACCCAAAAATTGTAGAGCCGAACGAGAGCTCAGAAAAACTTATTTGAATCGAAAATGTCTTTTGTTTTGTTCGTACTGGCTTATAAATGTTGAGGATTGCTCCTGAAAGTTTAATGGCCTGACAAACTTCGAATTTAATTGCACAGTGTGTGTGCAGAGTTCAATGAAGGTTAGGACTCCAGCTAACCAACGCCGAGTATGGAGTGGGAAAAGGTGCATATTACCCCCGAAACAGAAGACCAATGGGAAGGAAAGGATGTCAATATGGGAGTGGAAGGATCAAACTCCAATGGGCACGAAAAAGAAAAGGATAAGGAAGGACACATAATGAAAATCATTGAAGGATTGCAAAGAGAGGCCAAGGCTCGCCGAGATGATAGCCGAAAGCTTATGAAAGTCAGGGATCGACAGGGTGAACTAAACTTAAAATTTTTGAAGAGCCTGGAAAGAATAGAGAAGAAACTTGAGAAGGGAAGAGACTCAAGTACAATGGAGAGTCGCAGAAACCATGGGAGAAGAAGTAGGTCGAGGAGTGGTAGCCGACATCTTAGTCTTTCCCAAAGACATTCTGACAGAGATACACACAGTAGTTCAAGTCTGTCCCCTACCAGAAAACATCGAAAATCTGGAAAGGAGGAATTGAAAGGAGAGATGAACAAGATTAAGCCTCCAACATTTGATGGAGAACATAAGAAGGAGGAAGATGCCGAGACATGGTTTCTTGGCATGAAGAAATACTTCCAATTGCAGAATTATTCCACCCATGCAGAAGGAAGAATTGTGATGTACCAACTGAAAGGAAAAGCATCTATGTGGTGGGATCAGTTTGTGCAAGTGCAACACATCAGAGAGAAAGAGGTCATGTGGAAGGAATTTAAGAGGTATTTCAAGAAGAAATACCTGACTAAAAGATACTATGACAGAAAGATGAAGTAGTTCTTCGAACTCAAGCTAAGCAGCAGGACTATTGATGAGTATGAACAAAGTTTCCTAGAACTACTGAAGTATGTTCCATTCATCAAAGATGAGGCTATCAAGATTCAGAGATATCTGAGTGGACTGCCACCTTCCATAAGTGACAAGATTCAATATGACGATCCTAAGACCATGGAAGAAACCATAAGAAAGGCGAAATGATTGTATGAATAGCAAGGAGAAAGGCCCATCCTTCGGAAGGTTTGGAATGATCAGAGGAAGTTTAAGAAGGAATTGAGGAAAAAGGGAAACAAGCCTTCCTTTTTCAGAAACAGTCTTTAGGAACAACCATCATTTAGAGAGCCGAGAATGACTAGAGAGGGAGTGCAAAGACAGAGACAGACGCCCATTCAGTGTTGGGGCTATCAAGGAAACGAAAAGTACAGAGATTGTCCCCATAAAAATGGTAAAGCGAGAACTGCACATACTGTTCAGCAAGCTGAAACAGTGGGGAATATGGGCAGCAGAATGCCGAGGATCTACGCAGCCCTGGACAACAAGCAAGCAAAATTTCAATCACACATGGTTGAAGTGGAAGGTACGCTAAAAAACCGACCACTTGTTATTTTAATTGATTCAGAAGCTAGCCATAGTTATGTAGATCCTAGAGTGGTGGAAAGTTTGCATCTAACGAGAAGCAAACATGAAAAGTCTTGGTTAGTGAAGTTGGCCACAAGGACCAAGAGGAAGGTCATTGAATTGGTTAAATCTTGTTCAGTGGACATGAAAGGAATGAGCACTAAGGCTGAATTGAACATTTTGCCTTTAGGCTCGTACGATTGCTTAATTGGGATGGACTGGTTGGACCAGCACCATGCCCTTATGGATTTCCGTAACAAGAGGTTCACATGCCTGAACGAAGAGGGAAATCAGGTAACAGTCCAAGGAATTCCCAGAGCCATGGTTGTGAGGGAAATCTCAGCCATGCAATTGAAGAAATGTTACTGGAAAGGTTGACAATTATTTGCAGCTCGGGTGGAAGAAGCATCCCAAGATGTAGTATCGAATCTGGAAGACCACGAATTACTCAAAGACTTCAAGGACATATTTCAGGAGGTACCTGGACTACCTCTGAAGAGGGACATCGATTTTTCTATAAATTTGATGCCTGGAGCAGCTCTAGTTTCGAAGGCTCCTTATAGAATGAGTACACCAGAGCTGAAGGAGTTGCAATTGCAGCTCGAAGATCTGCTAAAGAAAGGTTACATTCACCCCAGTGTGTCACCGTGGGGAGCCCCAGTCCTATTCGTGAAGAAGAAAGATGGGACGTTGAGGTTGTGCATTGATTTTCGACAGTTGAATGAGGTCACTGTCAAGAACAAGTATCCTCTGCCAAGGATTGATGATCTTTTTGATCAGCTGAAGTATGCAAAAATATTTTCAAAAATAGACCTCAGATCAGGATATCACCAAGTGAGAATAAAGGATGAGGACATCATCAAGACTGCCTTTAGAACAAGGTACGGTCATTATGAGTTCACGGTGGTGTCATTTGGGCTGTCCAACGCGCCTGCTGTTTTCATGTGCTTAATGAATGTGTTGGACAACTGAGAGGGGGGGGTGAATCAGTTGTTACNNCAATTATGCTTCTTTAAAAAATCTTTGCAGAGACACTGAATGATGATTACAATAATGCAGAGAAATAAACACAGGCACATTCAACATCAATCACATATATGAGAAACACAGAGACATATATTTTCCAAGGAAACCCATACAGGGTAAAAACCTCTTTTTCTTTATATGATAAATAATAATTACATTCTTTACATTATCATACATATGAGCACCAACTCATAATGAGGTTACAGCCTCTGTTTAGCAAGCTGCAACTTGCTGAGAGCACCAACTCTCTATTTTCTCTAGCACCAACTAGAAGGAAGCACCGACTCCCTGGTTTCTCTAGCACCAACTAGAAGGAAGCACCAACTCCCTGTGTTTGTCTAGCACCAGCTAGAAGGAAGCACCAACTCCCTGTGTTCAAGCAACCACCTGAACCTTTGAGGACACCAGTCCTCCCTAGCTCCTCCCAACCACCCTGAAATATAAATCTTTGCTACTGAATTTATTATAGTGATATGATGTTCGACAATGGCTTACCTAACTTATCACTGTTCTGCTCCATTTCATTACTCTGTCTGCCTTATTGACTTTCTTCTCAGATCACTTGCGCTGTCTGTTCTTCTGCCTTTTAAGCTCTGTGCGCCATACCCATTCACTACACAGATCCTCTTTTCTTCAATTCAGTTGTTGTACTCTCCTTCTTCTTTACACATGAATCACCTTCACCAGCTACAATCACTGCAAACTCCAATAGCAACAGCAACAACAACCCCTTCTCTTCTCTACACTATGTATTTATACCTTTTGTGCACCTTGTGCATGCAATGTTATCCATTCCTCTGCATGCTCCAACCGCACCAATCTTCTCCACCTCTTGAGTGCTCTGCATGATCTTCATCGTAACTCTTCAGCTTCTCTGGCTGTTTTCCCAAGTGTCTTCTAGTCCTCTGGCTGAAACCATCAGTGGTTTCTGGTAGTTTCACTGTTGCATGCAACAGTAGCCCTACGATCAATACTTGATCCAACGGTTCAGATCTGAACTTGTTTCAATGGCCACGATTGGATCGTGATATCGGACATTGCGAAATCAAGATTCTTGTTGTATTGAGTTCTTTCCATTTTGAATTCGCGATCCCTGAAACTCCGATATGGAGTTACATCTACAGTCCTGATTATTTCTGGATCTGACGGTCCAGATTCACTCGTGATTTCGCATATCGCAAAATCGGGATTCTCGTTGCATTGTGTTCTTTGCCTCATGAATTCACGATCCCCGAAACTCCGATACGGGCTGTGATCAATGGTCCTGATCAACACTTGATCTGACGGCTCATATCATTTTGCGATTTCGCATATCGTGAAATCGACATTCTTGATGCAATGAGTTCTTTGCCTCTCAAATTCGCGATCTTCGAAACTCCGATACAGACTTGAGTCAACGGTCCAGATGCGATCTTTATTCAGCGACTGCAATTAAATCACGAAATCGCTCATTGCGAAATCGAAAATCCTGATGTCAAGTGACTTTGTCATTTCAAAGTCCCGATCCCCGACGCCTCTCCATTGACTGGAATCAACGGTTCAAATTTAACCTTAATCTGACGGCTCAGATTACATAGCAATATTGCATATCGCGAAATCGACATTCCTAATGTCAAGTGACTTTGTCATTTCAAAGTCTCGATCCCCGATACTCTGCTGACGTCACACGTGGTTTGACACGTGTTAAATACTGCCATGTGTCACTCTGATTCGTGACTTACATGTGCTTGAAGTGTTGAATCTTCCTGACACCTGTCATTACCTGGTTGTGCCATGTGTCCCTAGCTAACGTGGTCTGTTGTCGTGAGTTGGATCGACGGTCTAGATCACATGTTGATCTGATGGTTCAGGTTCAGTCGGGATTTCTTTCATCGCGATTTCGGGGTTTCTGTTGTAATTGTTCACGGGACTCGTGAAACTCTGATTCCCGATTCTCCGATGAAGCCTCCTGTCGAGCTTCTCCCGGTGGCACCCGATCGCTGCCACGCGTCCTTCCAAATGGACGGTCCCGATTATGTCGGGATTTCGAGACTTTCAATGTCCCGGTTCTCACGACCTTGAGAACTCCGATCTCTCGAGGCTTATCTCCCTCGCATCTTCTGCAGATCTGACGGATGTCAGCCTTTCATAAAATTTGAATGGGATCCAACGGCTGTGGATCTCTATCTTCCTTCTCCTCTGCAAACTCCTGTATCTTGAGCTTTGACTTTGCTGCGTGCATTTTCCTCAACGCTCTTCCTCCTAAGATTTCACGTCCGAATCCCCAAGGGATTTTATCCTTCTTATCCTACCATCTCCACTGTTGTACTTGCCATCAATGACAAGCATATGCTACTTGGTAAACATTTGCCAACAATCTCCCCCTTTGGCATTGATGGCAACTACAACACCCGAATTCTTTTCTCCCCCTTTGACATTAATGTCAAAGAAGAGACATGCTCCCCCTGAGCTATTGCAGTAAATGTAGGAGGCATTAGATAATCAAACAATACAAATCTCCCCCTAACAAGATGGACTCTTTTAGGTGTGAAATGAAATGACACCCAGCTTCTGTCTAAGATATTCAAACGGTGTCTTGGCTAGGGGCTTAGTAAAGATGTCTGCAATTTGTTCTGCGGTGGGAATGTAATGGACCTGAACAGTCTAATTGGTGACCTTCTCTCTCAGAAAATGATATTTTATGGGGATATGCTTGGTCTTGGAGTGGAATACAAGATTTTTAGACACACTGATAGCACTAGTGTTATCACAATAAATAGGGATTGGTGCAGTGTATTTTACCTCTAAGTCCGCAAGTGTCTGAATCATCCATAATATCTGTGTGCAACAGGTAGCAATAGCAATGTACTCTGCCTTTGTGGTTGATAAAGAAATGGAACCTTGCTTTTTACTGAGCCAGGTTACTAAGGAGTTACCCAAGAAGAATGCTCCTCCACTGGTGCTTTTTCTCTCATCAACACAATTTGCCCAATCTGCATATGATTAAGCAGTCAACTAAAGACTTTGATTTTTGGGATACCATAGACCATAAGTCATTGTTTCTCTTAAGTACTTGAATATCCTTTTGACAGCTTGCAAATGACTCTGTTTAGGAGCAGCCTGATATCTTCCTACCATTCCTACAACATGCATTATGTCTGGGCGAGATGCTGTGATGTACAACAGGCTTCCTATCATTGATCGATATGAGCTTTGATCAACATCAGGTGTATCATCATCCTTGCTTAATTTACATCCAGTTACCATAGGTGTACCCACAGNNNNTTTCAACATTTCTCTTAAATATTTTCCTTGAGAAATGAAGATCCCATCGGGTCTCTGAGTAATTTGCAGACCAAGTAAAAATGACAGTTCTCCTATCATAGACATTTCAAATTCAGACCTCATGGAAGAAGCAAACCATTGTACCAGTGAGTCTTTATTACATCCAAAGATGATGTCATCTACATAGACCAGTACTATGAGCAAATCATTATCCTTTGTCTTAATATACAGATTGCTGTCAGCTGTTCCTCTCTTGAACCCTTTGTCTTTGAGGTACATATCCAGTCTATGATACTAGGCTCGAGGGGCTTGTTTTAAACCATATAAGGATTTCTTCAACTTGCATACTAAGTCAGGGTTATCAGACAATTTGAAACCCTTTGGTTGTTCCATATAGACTTCTTCACTTAAATCTCCATTGAGAAAGGATGACTTGACATCCATCTGGTAGACTTTAAACCTTTTATGACAAGCATAGGAAAGAAACATTCTGATAGCTTCTAATCTTGCTATGGGCGCAAATGTTTCATCAAAATCCCATCCTTCTATCTGAGCATAGCCTTTACAGACTAACCTCACTTTGTTCCTAATAACTTGTCCATGCTCATTCAACTTATTCTTAAAGATCCATTTGGATCCAATGACGTTTTTACCTTTGGGTCTTTGAACCATCTCCCATGTATTGTTTTTCTCAATCTGATCAAGTTCTTCATTCATTGCTTTAACACAATGATCATCTGTGCTGGATTCATTAAAATTCTTGGGTTCCAGCATGGATATGAGAGCTATATGAGATTGTTCGGTGGTTTTAATTAGCTTTCTCCTGGTTTGTACCCCTTTGTCTTTTTCTCCAATTATCTGACTTGCAGGATGATTCTTTTGAATGATTCTGGAGGAGGGATTTGTAGTTGGTTTCTGATTTGAGTCTTCATCTGATTCAGAGTCTTCGTTTTCTGATTCTTGGACCTGTTCATCTTCAGCTTTAGCTGTGTCTTTTGTAAAGGTCTCATTACCATACACCTCTCTTGCTGGAATTCCTTCATCAATTTTTACATCAATACAGTCAACCATTTTATGCAGCCTCTTATTATAGCATATGTATCCTTTACTGTTTGTAGCATACCCTAAGAAAATACCTTCATCCGCCCTGTCATCATATTTGCCGAGGTTTTAATCATTATTCTTTATGTAGCATTTACTCCCAAAGACTTTGAAGTGTTTGATTGAGGCAAGTCTTCCATACCATAATTCATAAGGTGTTTTGTCACTTTGTGGTCTGAGGTGAGCCTTGTTAAGCACATGGACTACTGTGTGTATTGCTTCTACCCAGTAGGTTTGACCAATGTTTTTCTCATTCATCATTGACCTGGCCATTTCCTGCACTATTCTGTTTTGCATTTCAACTACTCCATTTTGTTGTGGAGTTCTTGGTATTGTGTACTCTCTCTTGATCCCATGCTCATCGCAGAATTCCTTGAAGTCTCTTGACATAAACTCTCCTCCCCGGTCTGATCTTACTACCTTTAACCTCTTCCCTATTTGAGTATTAGTTAAAGCCTTAAATATCTTAAACTTCTCAAATGCTTCAGCTTTTTCTTTGAGAAAGGCTACCCAAGTAAGTCTGGAGTAATCATCGATAATCAGCATGAAGTAGTTTTCTTTCCCTGTGCCTTCCTATCTTGATGGTCCACATAAATCCATATGAACTAGTTGGAGTGGTTTCTCTGTTGAAGTAAAGCTCTTGGACTTAAACTGTGTCCTGTTTTGCTTCCCTACTTGACAGGGTTCACACACTGAATCTTGGGGCTTTGATATTTTTGGAAGATCTTTTACTGCCTTGAGGTTTTTGAGTTTGATTAAGTGGTCAAAGTTTAGATGTCCAAGTCTTCTATGCCATAACCATCTTTCATCATGTTTTCTTAGATGACATTCTTCTCTATTTTCTTTCAGCACATATACATTATTTTCTGTCCTTATGCCTTTGGCCACTACTTGTCTTGAGTTTACAGTCTTTATTTTACAATCCTTGGACGTGAACAACACCTCGCATTCTCTGTCACACATTTGACTTACATTGAGTAGATTATGTTTCAGCCCATCCGATTATGTTTCAGCCCATCCACAAGTAGAACATCTTGGGCTTTTCCTTTTCCATTACTTAGGCTCACCATCCATTTTCCTTTTATTTTCCCTGGAGCATCATTCCAAAGGTTACGGTTCCTGATTTACTTTCACTTAGCGATAGAAAATTGCCTTTGTCTTCTGTCATGTGTTTGGAGCAACCACTGTCTATATACCAAGGTTTCATTTTTCTTTGAGCAGATAATACTAATCCACACTTGTTACTTTCCTTCTTCTTCCAAAACTTGACATTTTCAACAAGAGATTTTGAATCTAGTTTATAGTTCCTTAACCGACAGTCAATAGATTTATGTACAAAGTTATGACAAGTGTAGCATTCAACCTCATTATTCAACAAGTCAAACTTATTGTTGCAGTGTTGCCTACTTATTGACTGTTGATTATTTCTTGCCCTCCTTAGTTGTATGTGTCCAGACTTAATTTGGCAATTTGCAGTCTGTGAAGGATTATTATCTGACTGTATCATTCTTTGTTGTGGGAAGTATTTATTCCTTTGAAATCTTGATTGCTCATTTCTAAGTCTTAAGGAACAATTTACAGCTTTGTGACCGAAGTTAGAACAATAGAAACAATAGCCATAGAAAAATTCTTTGTAACTGGAAAATGGTTGTCTTCTTTGAACAAATTGATTTCTTTCTTGCTGATGACGTCTTTTAGTAGAAAGAACATTGTTTCTGCATCCTACAGATTCAGTCCTGACACCATTTTCTTTACTCATCCTGGGTTGCTGATTGTCTTCCTTTATTTCTACAGGTTTGTTATTGTCATTGGTTGTACTTTTGACAAACTTGATGGGTTGTTCATTTCTTGTCTTCTAACTGCTTGATCCCTCTTCATAACCCAAACCAGTTTTTATCTTTGGATTCCTTTGTTGATTCAGAATGGTGGTTAATCCTTCTGAGGGGTGGTTAATCCTTCTGAGGCTTTGATACTTGTCAGATTCTGATTATACAAGGCTTCAGACTTCTCCATTTCTTTCCTTGTTTTCACTACTTCTTGTTCTAATGATTCACATCTTGCCTTCTTTTCTTATATCTTTTGTTTCAGAATCTCTTCGATTTTCTTTGCCTCTTCCAATTCTACCTTTAGTAGGACAAGGTCTTCACCAGGTTTTTTACTGTCTTTCTCAAACTGTATCAATAGTTGTCTTTTCTTTCTATTCTTGAATCTTAGTCTGTCAATCTCTTCCAATGCACTGATCAGTTCTCCTTCCAAGTCAACCACAACTTCTTCTTCATTAACGTCACTCCCTGTGTTATTATTGTCATAGTCCTCTTTGGCCATAAGTGTGAAGTCATTTAGTTTATCTTCAATAGATGAATCATTATCCTCATCATCTGAAGGATCATCATCATTGTTTGCACAAAGACTTTTCTTTTTAAATTTATTCTCTTTAAAGAAATTTCTGTGTTTGTATTTCTCCTCATCATCACAAGTCTGATCCCTTCCTTTGTGGGGACATTTGTTTGCAAAACGACCTATCTACCATAGTTAAAACATTTGAAGGGCAGTTTACCTTTATATTTTCCTGATCCCTTCTTTAGTCTCTTCACAAATTTTTCTTCAATTTCATCGGGCTCAGAATCCTCATTCTTGTTTGCTTTAAATGATGCTTCTCTGGAGGTGGGTTTATCTTTAACTATTCTCATTTCATATGCAGTCAATGTTTCGAGAAGTTCATCAAACTGCAAGGTTTTCAGATCATTAAGTTCTTCTATAGTAGAGACCTTTGGGTTGAACCTATCTGGGAGAGATCTCAAGATTTTCTGAACTAAAGAAGG
>CBVK0100184670.1:0-19024 GCA_900067695.1 Picea abies
ATATATAAACACTTTTTCGGCCGAAATATAGTTCGGCCGAACAATCTTTCAGCCGAACATTCTTTCGGCCGAAAGATTGTTCGGCCGAAACATTATTGCCAAAAAAAAAATATTCGTCCGACAAAATTTGTACACGCAAATCGAGGGGGATGTTATTGCACCGTTCGATTTGACGTTTATTGTTTTGGCCGAAAAATAGTTCGGCCGAAAGATATTATAAGTTCGGCCGAAAAAATGTTTTTCGGAATTTTGGAGACCCGATTGTCACGAAAGTGTAACCCACCTTCGTGATTTCACCCTAACATAAGTTGTATTTTTCAAAAAATGTTGTAAAGAATCATGTAACATAAGTTGCATTTTTCAAAAAATGTTCTAAAGAAGTTAGAACTAGCAATTCATGATAGGGAGTCTCTTCATCATTGCAATAGTTCTAAGGCTTGTGTGATGGGTAGGGATTTTTCAACAACAACATTTGGTTTTTCAAAACACTAAGTTATCCCTAGGCTCACTTCCTAGATTCAGGGGAGGATTTTGTCTAACCTCTCACTAGCATGAAATTCAAGTATGTCCAAAGAAGAATTATTGCTCTCTCCAAGAGACATCTCTAGGAAATTGCTTCTTAATAAAAAAGTGAATCCAACCTTCATAGGAATGATCAATATGATCGACATAAATGATAATCATAAAGGAAGCTTAGATATAATCTCAAGCATCTCCAAATGGTAAACCTCTTCTTGGAATCGATACCCATTATTTTTAACTTGTTCAAGATGTAGGTCAATGCAATAAGGATTTTGTTTTTCCCTGATATCCTTTTACTTTGAATAGTAAGTACAACAAGCATAAATCATTTTATGTTTTCAATCTTGTTTATGTTTAGGTCTAATGACATGCACAAAGATCAGAGACTTCCTACTTATGAAGGAGTGAGATGGACTATTTTGAGCCTACATTATGGACTTTAAAAGATTGCATAATCAAATGATTGTTCGTATGTGAAGTTCCATGCTTAATGTTTATCTATTCATTAATGAATCATTTTATGGATGGATTTATTCATGAACCTATCATTGCTCAGATATTTGATAGCAAGTAATCTGGACCTTTTTGTTTTTCCTCACAATAGATATGGGTTTCTAGCTTGAAGGAATAGATCAAAGAGACATGTTTCCTTCAACAATATTATTAAGAGTTGAAATTAATGTTGCTTCTTATGTTTGATTAGAAACATGTGGAACAAGGAGCCTATTATGAAATTCTCGTATTATTATGGGTATGGTAAGAGGCCATCAAAGTCTTCAAATAAATGCAACTAGCAGGCATACCACCATACTATATCACCTTTGTTGGTGTCTTGTTTTCTTGCAACCATGCATGCCTTATAAATGAAGGGTGGCACTACATCAATTATATGAGTAGAGATTATGGTATTTCACCCAGATCTGATCATTATGCTTGTATGGTTGACCTATTGGGCCAAACTTCACACCTAGGTGAGGCACATGAGTTGATTAGTACAATGTCAATTGAACCAGATGCTTTTGTTTGGTGGGGCTTGCTCAGTGCTTGCAGAGTATGTGTAAATTTGGAGATAGGGAAGCTAGATGCTGAGCACATTTTTTAATTAGAGCCACAAAATGTTGGAAAATATGTATTAGTATCAAACATTTATGCTGCATCATATAAGAAGCTTGATGAAAAACAGGGGAATTAAAAGGACCAAGATCGCAGCTGGATTGAGGTCAAGAATGTAGTGCATTAATTTATTGTTAGAGATGAATACCACCCAGAGATGCGGGAGATCCATGTGACTATTAACTATCTGATCCAACTTCAGGAATCAAAGGAAAATTAAATGTTTTGTTGACCACATATTATGATCTATCCAGATGTTGTGTTAGAATAAAGTATTAACATTATTGGTCATCCTATTTTACTTTTCAGAGAGTTTATATATTTTCACAGATGTGGGTGGATATCCTATTTAAATACCCTTCATAATACATTATGTGGAAGATTTGACACATTTTCCCACCTATAGATCCATGGAAAATCAAGTGTAGATAGTAGATTGGAAGTCAATAAACCAAAGGCATTATCTGGTCGTCTCATGAAATATGTCAAGTTTTTGAAGGAAGCATGAATTCTTAGTTAAAGGAAGTACCAACTTAGTAGAATGATTCTTTATCTAATGAAGGGAATTTTTGTTGGATTGTGTTGCATTTTCTAGGCATGCATGTTTAGAATCATCACTGAGAGTAATATGTATTTCTGATTTCACAATCCAGCTAGTTAAAAAGAGGCAAAGTAGCTCAAACAACAATGGGAAATGAATGTTTTTGCAGCCTGAATACATGGTCATTCCAGGGACCATCATATCATTGGTACTGTAATTGAGTTTGTTGCAAGTTCCAATGAAACATTTCAACCTAACGACCAATCACCACAAACCTTGTATCTTAGATTCGTTGAGGTTATTTGAGCCTTTGGCGCAGATTACAATAGATAGTACCCTTCTGGGTTCATATTTGGAGCCAGGTCCACACACAATTAGAGATCTGGGCGTTGTAACAAGTTTCACATTGTTGAGATGTTTGTCAATCATAAATAAGCATCTAAGTATATTTGTGGGAAAGAGGGATGTTGTTATCAAGTTGTAATAACCTACTTATAGTGCCTAAAATAGCCAAGAATAGCTAGAGCAAATGATTATTTTAAGATCTATTGTAGAGTCAGATTTGTTTCAGAGTCTTTTCATGATGCTTCCAGATTTGTTTCATGCCACAACATGAGGCGGATGAGCTCTCAAGAAAAACATTACAAGAACCTAAAGGAATTATCACTCTCCATAAATGATCAAATGGTTTGGAGGGTCAAAGTTGTCATATTAACATATATTAGCTTGTTATTTACTATTCCTCCTTTTTTTGGAAAGTTATCTCAGTTTGAATGATGCCAGTTTTTTGTATTATCCACCTTATTACTAGATTGTGGTGGCCATTTGGTATATATGTACCAATTTTTTGCTTAAAATCAAAGAGTTTTGGTCTTGTATGGAGCTCTTCTAAGATGTAATTTGTTTTATTTTTTCTGGATATTAATGTTAGTGGACAATTATATGCCCCGCGCTTGACGTCACATATTGTCTAGCGTGGTAGGTATTATTGGAGGAGGTGCTCCTTACGCGTACACAGTCCTGGAGCATGCAATCATTGGATTGACTAAAAATGACGTTGTTGATCTTGGGAAATACGAGATCAGAGTGAACACTATTTCCCCTTATGGCATGCCCACTTCTCTTGCAGTTCAGTACTTCAAACAAGGGGATGCCTCATCAATATCGGAAGAGGACAAAACTGCCATGGAGGGCTTCTGCAACAGTATCGACAACTTATAGGGGCAAAAACTTAAAGAAGAGGATATTGTGGAGGCCGATCTCTACTTGGCCAACGATGAGTCTAAATATGTGAGTGGGCATAATATCGTCGTCAATGGCGGATTTACAATTGTGAATCACTCGTGGGGCATGTATGGATAATTAGACTACCTATATGTAGTTTAAACTTTATATTTGCTACTTCTCTCAATGATGAATTAGAGTAGAGAGATCTAGTCGTATAATAATGCAAGCATTTGGTTTTATATTTTATATGGTAATGTGTGCAAGCCATTTTCTGCTGTGCTTCCATCCATATCGTTCAAAAATATTTTGTTGTATCTGTGAATATGCTCTATGCCATCTGTGGGCACCCTTCCACATGGCACAGATAGCCATCCTATGGAATGGATTGTCTGTGTATGTTTTGACTTTCACTTGGAAGCGAGGACATGATTACACCTTTAATTGACTCTCCCATTCTATTTCGTCCCTTCTAAGTGTGTATCAATGTACTTCGTGCTTATTCAACTTATATTATTATGGATAATTTTTAAGAAAGTATTTATAAATCTGAGAAAATGTTGGATCTTCCACTTTGGCCAGATAGTCGTTCATTATGGATTACCACTTCATTGTGATTTAACCTTGTGATTACACCCAGTAATTTGTTAGAAATATTAATTACAAGTTGTGAGCTTCACACTTATGCAGAGTCTCTCTGTCACAAAAAACAAAGACGTTTAATCTGCCAAAAACGTCAAGCAAGAGTGTTACCAGGAGTTTATTTAATGAGCCAATATTTATCTTTCTCGAGCTCTGTTATTCAAATGAGATTCAATTCAAATTTATTGTTGTATTAATTGTTTGAGTCAGTTCTACAGGAAGTCTCAATTTTCATCTATATAATTCTGAGTATGTAGGTAGTCGATAGAGCATATAGAACATAAAGAAGAGTCGATAGTTAGCAAGCAACAACAATTGTGTAAGGAGTTGAAAAAGTTTGAGAGCTCAAGCTCTATGTTTTGTAAGTTGCAGAAGTTTTTCAGAAGTCGTTGGAGCATAAGCTCATCATAGAAATTGTATTATGTATTTTCAGAAGTCGTTGGAGCATAAGCTCATCATAGAAATTGTATTATGTATTAGTGCGCAACGTCGAAGTTCATAATATATTAGTCATTTGTGTGTTGAAGTACTTCTGAGTTTCTGTAGTGAAAAATATCTCCTCTCTATTTATGCTCAAGTTTAAGTTCATAGTTTATGTGCTAAGAATAGCACAGTTACAAAAAATTTTATTATTAAGTTTTTTATCACAGCGTGTAGTAAATCGTGCAGTCTGTGAATTGCGCAGTAAGTCCTGAGAATTCAACGACAAAGAATTTCACTGCACGGTCTTTGTAACTGCGTTGCATATAGTTTGCCTGTGCGTTGTAGATCCAAGATTTGGTATCAGAGAGAGGTTCTATCATAGCAGGTTTATCAGAACAAGTTTATTAGAGAAACAACTCTGTTGAAAGGTGAAATATGACTTCTAATTCAAATATGCAACCTCCCACTTTTACAGGCAAAAATTACGAGTCATGGTCCTTGACCATGAAAGGGGTTATTTTGGGGTCAAGATGTATGAGAAATATTTGAGAATGGCAATGTGGGACCAATAGATCAGGCAACTTAAAATGCTCTCACACAAGGTAAGAAGGATGTCTTAAAAGATCAAAGGAAGAAGGATGGAAAGGAGATGTTTTACATACATTAAGCCATGCATGAAAACATACTCCCAAGAGTTGCATCAACAAAGAAAGCCAAGGAAGCATAGGAAATATTACAAACTTCTTATCAAGGTATGGACAAAGTCAAGACTTCAAAACTACAGATTCTTAGAGGATATTTTGAAACTCTGTCAATGAAAGACAAATATTCAATAGATTCATTTTACATCCATGTTATGGGCATGATAAATTAGACTAAGTCTCATGGAGAAACCATAGAAGACATAAAATTTATTGAGAAGGTATGTAAGAGTCTTCCTCCTAAATTTGATACCCTTTTTGTGTCTCTAGAAGAAAGCAAAGACTTGGGTCAGTTTAGTCTAGATGAACTGCAAGCTTCCCTCATTAATCATGAACACATATTAAATAGGTCAAATATGTCATTAGAAAATGCATTTTTCGCACAGTCATCCATAATCCGCAGAAGAGGAAGGGGGAGAGCTAACTCTAGAGGTAGGGGAAGGAGTTATGTCAGAGGTGGATGTAGTAATAGTCCTGGAAACACTGGTGGAAGAGGTCAAAACCAAAATAACAATCAAACAAGTAATAAAAATTTTGATAAATCAAAGATTCAGTGCCATTACTGTAAAATGTATGGACATTATGCATATGAGTGTAGTAAGAGTCAACATAATCAGAACAAGAAAGGTCAAGATCAGTCAAACAACGCAAACAATCCCTCCAGTCCTATGTTTATGGTGCACACTGAAGCAATGCCTATAGTCTCACCAGTTGAATGAAATATTTCTCAAGAAAGTCCATCTGACATATGGTATCTAGATTCAGGCTGTAGCAATCACATGACAGGAAAATTAGATTTGTTTTATAGTTTGGATAAGTCAGTCCAAATCAAAGTTACACATGGAACATATATCCAAGTCACTTTATTAGGCAAAGGAAGTATTAACATTTTAACTAATCAAGGGGAGCAAAAAGTTATGTTTAATGTATATTATATTTCTAGTCTAAAGTATAATTTGATGAGCACAAGACAATTGTTACAAAAAGGATACAAAATCTACATGGAAGATAATTATTGTTTGATTATGGATAGATATCCAAGCAATCAACTTATTGCAAGAACTTAGATGATAAGAAACATAATGTTTCCATTGACATTGAAGCCAACCATGAAGAGAAAAATAGCACAAGCTATCTATGACACAAAAGATGCGCAGTCTGACACTGCATTTACAAAAAAAAAGTGCACGCAGTTCCAAGGAAGGAAAAAATACTGCGCAGTACCAAGAGAGAAGAAGACAATGGCACAAAGATGTAGGAAACATTCCAATATGAAGTACAAGATGATTCATGGTTATGGAATTTTAGATATGGACACTTAAACTTTGGAGGTCTAAAGTTGGTACACACAAAGGATATGGTGAAAGGTTTACCATTGATTGAAAAACCAGAAAGAATATGTGAAGTTTGTATTTTTGGAAAGCAACATAGAGAATCATTTCCAATTGGCAAGTCATATAGAGAAAAATCTCCACTGGAAATTGTACATTCAGACATTTGTGGACCAATGCAAACACCATCTATAGGCAGAAGTAGATATTTTATTACATTTATTGATGATTTCTCAGGAAAAACATGGATTTATTTCCTAAAACATAAATATGATGATTGGGTTGTTTCAACAGTTTAAATCACTTATGGAGAAGCAATGTGGTTATTACATCAAGGTTCTAAGAACTGACAGAGGAGGTGAATACATTTCAAGACAATTTCAAAACTTTTGCAAAGTTCATGGCATCTACAAGAAATTCATTGCACGGTATACACCACAACAAAATGGTGTCGCAGAGAGAAAGAATCGAACCATCATGGAAATGGTGCACTGTATGTTGGCAACCGAACATTTTTCAAATGAGTATTGTGATGAAGAAATAGCAACTACAATATACATCATGAACATATTTCCAAAAAAGAGTGTGATGAACAAAGTTCATCAAGAAGCTTGGACATGTATGAAGCATAATGTGGCGCACTTGAAAGTTTTTGGTTGTGTCACATACACACATGTTCCAGATGAGATGAGAAAGAAGAATCTAGATAACAAAGGACATAAATGTATATTTGTTGGATACTCTGAATATAAACAAGCATACAAATTGTATGATCCTACTGCAGGGAAAGTCATAATCAGTCACGATGTTCAATTTGTGGAGAATGAAGGATGGGATGGAAGCATAGAAAATATAGTTAAAATTATTGATGTTATAGGAAATGATGACACATAAAATGAAGTGGTTCAAATACCATGTACAAATCAATGTGCATTTCCTTTCACCTATGGAAGTGCGACACAAATCCTAACACAAACTAGTCCATTGATATCTCCAGGTGCCCAGTCCACACCTAGAGCGCAACAAACTCTAGCAAGCAGTCCGAGTAGTTTTACATATCTAGATCCAACATTAACAAGTTTGTTACCAAGGAAGACAATAAGTTTGCGCAACATCTATAATGTTGACACAACAAATTCATTTTCATCTTTTTCTCTATTTTCACAAATAGATGATCCATTAACCTTTGAATAAGTTGTCAAAGATGATGTATGGGCACAAGCCATGGATGAACAAATTAAATGCATAGAGAAAAATAAGACATGGAAGTTGGTATATGTATTTGAAGACAAGGATGTGATAAGTGTGAAGTGGATTTATAAAACAAAGCAGGATGCAAAAGGAAATGTGCAGAAACACAAGGCAAGGTTAATCACAAGAGGTTTTACACAACAACCTGGAATTGACTTCAATGAAACATTTGCGCCAGTTGCGTGCATGGACACAGTCAGAACTGTGTTGGCCATTGTTGTGTAGAACAAATGGCTTGTTTATCAAATCGATGTAAATTCAACGTTTTTGAATGGACATTTAGAAGAAGAAGTGTATGTGGAACAGTCACAAGGCTATGAGATTCTAGGATAGGAAAACAAGGTGTACATATTGAAGAAGGAACTGTATGGGTTAAATCAAGTTCCCATAGCTTCATACAGTCACATAGATTCCTACCTCACACATAATGGATTTCATAGAAGTGAATGTGAGACAAACTGTACATCAAAGAAAATCAACAAGGTAACATGTTAATTGTTTGCTTATATGTGGATGATTTGATTTTTACAGGTGATTTTGGCATAAAAGAATTTAAGTAAGTCATGAAGGATGAATTTGAAATAATTGATTTGGGGCTTATGAGATATTTTCTGGGTATTGAATTTCACCATTTCAAAGCTGCTATATTCATTTCACAATCTAAGTATGCACATAAAATTTTGAAAATATTCAACATGATAAATTCCAAAGCAGCCCCAACACCTGTTATAACAGGATTAAAGTTAAGCAAGGAAGATGAAGGATCTAAAGTGGATCCAACATTGTTTAAAAGAATGGTAGGAAATCTTATGTATCTAACAACAACAAGGCCTGATATTATGTATGGAGTGAACCTAATTTAAAGGTTCATGGAAACTCCAAAAGAATCCCATTGGAAAGTAGGAAAACAAATTCTGAGATATGTGAATGGAACAAAAGATTTTGGTATTATGTATTCTGCTTCAAAATATTTCAAACTTATTGGATACATTGCTAGTGATTTTGGAGGCAACATAGATGACAGAAAAAGTATCTCTGGGTACACATTTCATTTTGGAATAAGTATAGTGTCATGGGCATCAAGGAAACAACCCATAGTGACTCTTTCTTCAGCAGAAGATGAGTACATTGCAACTACAAGTGCAACTTGTCAAGCAGTTTGGATGAGAAGAATGTTAAAGGATTTGTTGTAGGAACAACAACAACCAACTACAGTGTTTTGTGACAACAAATCTGCCATCATGTTATCAAATATCATGTATTTCACAAGAAAACCAAGCACATTGATACATGGTATCATTTTATGAGAGAATTAGTAAATAACAAAGAAATTTGCTTAGAATTTTCCAGGTCACAAGAACAAGTTGCAGATATTTTCACAAAAGATTTGGCAAGGGATGCATTTTAGAAATTGTGCAGTTGTCTAGGATTTGGCATAGTAATAGATGTTTGACAGTATATGTCAATTTAAATTTTTTGATGTAAATTTGTGTTTTGTAAACTCACCTAATTATAATTAAGGGGGAGTATTGGAAATATTAATTACAAGTCGTGAGCTTCATGCTTACACAGACTCTGTCTGTCACGAAAAAGATAGACGTTTAGTTTGTCAGACATGTCAAGCAAGAGTGTTAGCAAGATTTTATTTAGTAGGAGTTTATTTAATGAGACGTTCTTTATCTTTCTCGAGCTCTGTTATGCAGATGAGGGTTAGTCAAAATGTATTGTTGTATTAATTGTTGGAGTCAGTTTTTTTTTTACAGGAAGTCTCAATCTTCATCTATATAATTCCTAATATGTTGGTAGTCGATAGAGAATATAGAATAGAATAGATAGAAGATTCGATAGTTATCAAGAAACAACAGTTGTGTAAGGAGTCGAAGAAGTCTGAGAGCTCAAGCTATGTGTTTTGTAAGTTGCAGAAGTTGTTCAGAAGTCATTGGAAAAGAAGCTTGTCTTAGTTATTATATTCTATATTATTGCACAACGTCGAAGTTCATAATATATTAGTCATTTGTGTGTTGATTTATTTCTGAGTTTCTGTTGTGAAAAATATATCCTCTCTATTTATGCTCAAGATTAAGTTCATAGTTTATATGATGAGAGTATCACAGTTACAAGAAATTGTTTTATTAAGTGTTTTATCATAGCACACACTAAATCATACCGTCTGTGAATTTCACTGCACGGACTTTGTAACTGCACTCCACAAAGTTTGTGTGCACGCTTTAGATATGAGATAATTTACCCTTATAAAAGTTATATTCCTAATCAATTTTTTTTAATGTGTAATGTAAGTCATATTCTTCATCATTTTTAACAAATACTTCATATAAGTGACTTTCCTAAGTAATTTAATTTTTTCACAAATTTTAAAAGAGTATACAAATTAAATTATATTATATTATATTTTTAATTAATACATAAACTTCTTAATCTTAAAAATAGACCATGAAGGAAAATGATGATAGGATTCCATTTTTTTCATACCCATACAACTTGAGTGGGACAAATGGTTAAGAACATGTGTTTTCTCCTTGGACGTCACAAGTTCAATCCGGGGGAGCAGGATATCTATATCTCCATAGACTTTTAAAATAGATTAGTATTATTATGTAATCTTGTATTTTGTTTTTCCATCTTAAAATATTTTTAGAAAATTTAAATTATGCGATATTTAAATTTTAATAATTTTAAAGTTGAAGTCCCCAAGGTGTAGGATAGTCGGTGACAGAGCGTGTTGTTAAGGCACTCCGTGATGTTATAGTCACTGGTTCGAAACCTGTGGGGACAAGAAATCCAACCATGTTAAGGGTTGGTGTGGGTCAGGTCGGGTGTGATACCCGGGTGATTTTGATGGCTTAGCTGCCACTGAGTCGCGGTTTCTTAGACATAGGTTAGCCCCACATGTCATGGACAAACTAACAAAAAAAAAACAAAAAAAATTAAGCTGAACATGTCCTCCATTTGTCAAGTGGTTGTAGCTCAATTGTCTGGGGTGGGGAGATTTCTCCTCCCCACCCAGGTTCGAGTCTCATCTATGCAACATGTTGATCACAATGGATGTAGCAAGCTTGGTGTTGTGAATCACGATGGAAAAAAAATGTATACCTCTAAAAAATTTAAAAATAGATTATTATTATTATGTAATCTTGTATTTTATTAAGATCTTTTTTCATCTTAAGTCATAAATTCGAGCATTTCTCTTTCTTAGGAGGTTGACAACTTGCTTTCTAAGAAGATCACATCTAATATCTCGTTGATCAGTGTGTATCCAGGTCTAAATAGATCGCGCGACCCCACAAATATTTTGGGTGTAAACTGTCTAGATCTAGGTCCAATCATTTATGGTTAGCAAAGACAGATGATTGAGGGTTTTCTCGAGGGGGGGAATTATTTCAAAGTCCACAAACTGATTCACAAGGTTGTGTTCCACCGGATTTTCCTATATGAAGTGCACATATCGCTAAGGGTGTTGTTTTGTTTGGCTTTATTGGCAACAAAATTACTCACACCAAGATTTAGTGGAGTTGAGAGTCAAGAAAAGTTAAGATTTCTAGACCCAAATGGTGGAAGGTTGTGAAATTGCATGGTGACATAGTTTCTCTAGTTGTTGGAGACGATTTAAAGTTTTAACAAATAATTGAATTAGAGGGTATGGATTTGGTAGGTAAGTTTTGTGGGAGGCGGATTTCCATGGGTATTCTAAACCACTAGATGGAGTTGGAATGGGCTCCCTCACTCAATTATGTTTTGTTCTTTCACATCCTCTCCCAAGGATGGATTGGTTTCATCTTTAGATCAAAGAAGGACAGGAGTTCCATATTTGAGGGTGACTAGTATATGGANNGGAGTTCCATATTTGAGGGTGACTAGTATATGGACCATCACATTTTGTGTGCCAAACCATGGCACCCACTCTTTGATTCTAGGAAAGAGGTGTTCTCTAGCATCTCAACTTGGGTAAATATTCACAATTTTCCTATCAATTTTGGTCGAACGTCGGTCTAAAGGCTATAGGTGATGTGTTGGGTACTTATATTTTGTAGATTCTAGTTACAAAACCAAAAAATTTCGATCAGTGGCACATATTTGTGTTGCTTTGGATTTGCGAAAAGAGCTCTTTGAATCCATAGAATTTGCAGTAGAAGATTGGATTTATACACAAGTTTTGGACTACCTAAATGTTCCCTTTTGGAGCTCGAGATGTCATCAAGTTGGTAATTTCATTGTAGACTATAGTATTCCCTTCAGGAAATATATTTAGGGAACTGCTAAGAAGAATGTGGATGCTTCTTCAGAGATTCAACATGCTCTACCTATGAGTAGGAATCCATAGATGACTGAAAATTTCAATGGTGAGGGTGAAGCGGGACTTTCAGGGCAACATTCAGGCTATGTGAATTTCAAGAACCCAAATGACTTAGGTATTGGTGAGATTCCTTTAAATGTTCAATTTGTCTCCCCTCAAGTAGAAGGGGGTTGTGCTCAGGAAGATCTATTCGAGGATTCCATTGATCTCACACCTTCCTAATGGAATAAGATGGATTCCCTCTGGTCTTCTAGTAATTCAATGGCTCGTGATCCTAGTAAGATTTTATCCTCTCTTAATCCAATTCATTCATCCTCTCCAACCTTTCGTGTTCTATTTTTATTGAGCATGAGGGTGACTTGGGGTTTTGTTCTTCGGTGGTGATGATTTTAATTGAAGCATAAGATGGTTGTTTGAGCCCAATTATTATCCACAGATTTATGTCTATCAACTATATTATGGTCCCATACCAGTGGTTCTTGGACTCCCAGAGAAATTTTAATGGTTATCTTCCTCTTCAACCATTCTTACAATAAACAAGGAAACTTAACAAATAAAACTTTAGGAAAATCTATGTAGATATACCTATGTTTCCAAAATTCGATGTTGGTTATCATATCCTTGGTCTCTCGCTATGAAAACTTGTCTTCCTTCTCATCTAATCATTCTTAGATTTCCTCCCAATATGGATTCCACCTCATTCTTTCCCTTCATCATGCAATACAAAACCTTTAGGTCTTGACAATGAAACCATTTTGTTGGCTCGTCAAATTATATCCACTCTCATCATTGGGGGTTTCAAGACCCATGGTTCATCAATATTGACCAACAAAACCCCCAAGGTGTCGGCATATTCAATCTTCAGTCTAGGACCAAAGAATATCTCACCTTAGACCCCATGAGAATTACAAAGACCAATAGTTTTGTGTCAGATGCGAAGGGACAATGCATACATGGAAGCCTCTCGGGAATGAATACATTTATTCATGCACAATGAAATACAAAGTAATAAACATGAACCATTAATACATATATACATTCAACTCATAACACAAATAACATATTGTAGAGAGAAAAGGACTTTGTATTATATTCATTGACTTCAAAATGCATACAGATATAGAGAACCATAACATATATCTACGCCATGTGCTCTAGGTTCATTCAACAATCATTACATTCCATTGAACTATTCACTTTATTCTCATTCCTTCATTCCTACTAAGTTATGACCCTATTATAAACTCATACAAGACTCATACAAAACTTCGACAAAACTAGACATGTAACTCTATATTTGTGTTCCATTCGACTCTTTGTTACAAGCATGCACTTTTTCTCCCCCAATGTTCTACTTTGCTTTTACTTACTCTATTGTCTATTCTCCTCCACTCCTCCGCTCCACTCTCTTAAGTGAACGTCAGATCCACACACTCTTCCTATCTGCATGCAACCCTTGGATCATCCTAGAGCATAAAAATATTGAGTAACTTTCCAGCTCATCCATACCTTTTCCCACGATCCTTCAGGTCATTATAATACTCAAGTACAAAATATTCCCGAAGATACACTCATATTCGTTGCATGTAGTATTCTTGATTCCTTGCGTGTTGTATAAAACTGGGTTGGTGTGCACAATCTTCCTTTGGTTAGCACTGTTTTTGATCCTTCCTTATGTCGCATAGTGTATTTTCATGGGTACACATGCATAATTGACTTGTGGTACCCACACGTAACTTCCCAAAAACCTTGGGTGCCAATCATATTCCAAATAATTGAGTTGATTTTCTCATAAGATAAACTTTTATATTGAAACTTGATTATGTATCTTATCAATTTGTTTTAGAGAGAACATTGTATATGAAAATGAAAGTTGAGAAAGGAAAAAAATAAATACCTTAAAAGGTAAATTTAGGATTTAAAATTCCACTATAAAAGCTTTAAATCATCAAATTTCATTTATGCAATAAGTAATATAGGCATAATCCCCGATAGTGTCTCATTCAATTCACAAAGCCTCATAATATCAAACAGTACTTTGAAACAACTATATTTGCAATTAGAATCCGGTTCAAACTTGATATGAGTTCGACCATTAATTGATTGCAATTGTCACATAAAAAGTGACTAAACACATATTTTCTGAAAAACCCTTCAATATTTGGTAATTTGTGAGACCAATACCTATTTAACAAAAAGGGTAACATGTGAATTTTAAAAATTAACTAGGTAAATAATAGTTGGGTTAATGGGTTAAATATAATAAATTTTGAACAACTTAATGAAATTGTAGACACTATGTATTAGAAAACTTATTGAACTTGACACTTACTATAGACACATACTTATTGAAATTGTGGTGAAGGTAATAACTATGTGAAAGTATAATGAGGTAGGAAAAACTTGAACTCTATACAAACAATCATTGATTTATTTTAAACTTGGATTTATTTTGTGTTGCCCTTGGGTTTTTTTGGGGTTTCACTTGGTCCTTAACACATGACTATATGAAAGTTCATGGAAGGGTTACTAAAAATTCTAAATTGTGAGCCAGGATCTCATAATAATATCGATACCACTCAATGAAGATAACAACCGTAGTAAGCATAATGAAATGGGAATGCAAACTAACTCTTTGTGAACAAAAATATACTTCCTCACTTGGCTCTAAAACTATATTGATGTTCAAGTGAAATTAACAATGTCAATAATGACCAATGATCTAAATTCATATGCATATAATATATAATGAATAATGTGAAAGGTATTGAAGAAGAAACTATGAACACCACAAAACACACAATTATATGAATCTCAAGTGGAAACCCAAATTTGCAGATTTCCATTTACTACTTCAGCTATTGATCGGAGATTCAAAAATTTAAACCTAGGATTCCCTTGGAGATCCAACTATACACAATGATTAATGTACAAATAAAGAATCAATATATACATAATTTTTTTTTATTATGAAACAAAAATGATGAGAGTTAATGGAAGTTCATAGCATTACAAAGTAAGTGTTGTAGAATAATGATCAATATTTAAGATAACAAGCTTCATATGTGTTTCATTGGTTCCTCCTTTCTATCTAGTACTTCCACTTATGCTATCAAATATCTACACAAAACAAAAAAAATAAAAAAAAGATTACATGGAAAGGAAACATGTCCTATAAATACTTCTGTAAGTATTCGTCAATTACTAGATTTTATAGGTTAATGACAACTTGAAATTACCTATTACCTACACTTTTTGTTGTCGTTTTTCCATTTCTTGAAGCAGAGTACTCTTTTAATAACATGGATGTGCTTGCAGGTTATTCAATGCATCTCCTAGCAATGCCATGCCTTTAAAGAATCAATATATACATAATTTTTTTTTATTATGAAACAAAAACGATGAGAGTTAATGGAAGTTCATAGCATTACAAAGTAAGTGTTGTAGAATAATGATCAATAGTTAAGATAACAAGCTTCATATGTGTTTCATTGGTTCCTCCTTTCTATCTAGTACTTCCACTTATGCTATCAAATATCTACACAAAACAACAAAAATAAAAAAAAAGATTCCATGGAAAGGAAACATGTCCTATAAATACTTTTGTAAGTATTCGTCAATTACTAGATTTTATAGGTTAATGACAACTTGAAATTACCTATTACCTACAATTTTTGTTGTCATTTTTCCATTTCTTGAAGCAGAGTACTCTTTTAATAACATGGATGTGCTTGCAGGTTCTTCAATGCATCTCCTACCAATGCCATGCCTTTTATTAAGGACCAACGTTGTACTTGTGGTTGTTGTGAATCCAATGGTTGCATTTGAAGACATTGGAATGAACAATAGTGAGGAATAGAGTCATTTGATCTCAACCTAAGGTCCATCATAAGTGTGATAGCTATGGTGACACTTTGCATGAAACAAAGTTGGTACAATTACTATGTGTCAATTATAGTAAGGAAGAGATCACAATGTATAATCATACGTTTTTATAATGTTACATGGAAACGTCTAAATAATAATATCCCCATAGTATGGAATGCCTCCTGTCATAAAATGCTTAAGAACTAATGCTAAGTGAGAGATGGCACTGGTTCATTTAACATTGAAATTCTCAATTTCTTGAAACTTATCCTAAGTATGCTTTCATTTGTCAATTTCTTGAAACTTATCCTATGTATGCCTTCATTTGTCAATTTCTTGAAACTTATCCTAAGTATGCCTTCATTTCATTTAACATTGACACTCTCTCAATTTCTTGAAACTTATCCTAAGTCTTCCTTGATATGAGACCAGACAAACATTCACTAACACTACCTCATTCCTTTCCATGCTAAAGAATCTATACATGGGACTGTTGAACATGGAGTAGTGAGATGACACATGTTGAAATGACCTCTGTATGAGACAAAATAAGATCTCAAAGTCTAAACATGTTTAAACTTAAGATAAAAATGGAATAATGTTGGAAAAAATTTCAATGTTTGTAAAAACTTTGAGTTAAAATGTGTTTGAAGTGTGTGTGGAAGTATTTAAAAAAGCCCAACCAATTACTATAATCCATTTCTTTATACTATAATCCATTTCTTTAGAGCAAGAACTAATAAAAAGACAATTTATTTTAGAGAAGGTTAAGTGCTTCATGTGAACTAATTACTTAGATATTTTAGCTTTTTAGAAGCTTAAAATTATATTAGAAGAAACATGATAAATAAGAAAGTGAATAAGCACGCGTTTATATAAATTAGCATATCTCTTCACTACATTGAAAAGAGAATTTTCTTTTCAATATTAAAAATAGTTGTTATTTGAATAAATTACATGAACTATTGAAATGTGCTTTTGGCTAAAAATTTTGATCACTCTTTAAACCGAGACCATCGTTACCATGTCATCAAAAAATTCCAACCATGACATGTCACACTACCGGGTACTCATGTCCAAGCTTGTGTTCATTAAATTGAGCACAATTATAAATTATTATAAATTATTATAATGTATCATCATGTATTATAAATTATTTTTATAGTACATGATGATTATTTGTTTTTATTAAAATCTATTTTGGTTGATTTAATTATAAATTTAAATTATTTATCTCAATTTATTATGTGTTTTTTCTATGGATCTATAAATATGAAGAATATGACAAAGATGGTATAATGTATAATGATTTGAACCAAGACTTTGTAATCCAAAGGAGTTAATTAGTTAAGCATTTTTCTTGCATTTATCCATTTTCTTCTCTCACTTATTCATAATATCTTATTTATCCATAATTTATATTTCAACATCTAGTGGAGGGTAGGGACTAATTTCATCTTTCCCAATTTCTATTTCATCCTCGAATCTAATCATGAAGTTTATAAGATAACTTAACACAAGTTCTTTCCTTGTTGGTAAGAGGGTATAATAAATCAATCATGTCCTTATTTTTTCACATGGATAACAAGAGGCTCTCCAAAATTGCTTCAAATTCTAGCCAAAATCACCAGCAGTTCAAGCGGGGATGGCATAAAAATGTCGAATATTGGATAAATCATTGGGGAATGCAAGAAGAATTCATCATGAATAATGAATAATATTGATAATATGAATAATATTGATAATAATATTGATAATATATTGAATAATGTCGAATATTACAAATATTATCACTTCTAAATTCAAGGAGAATATGTGGTATGATAAAGAATTAGAGGATAAAATGAAATTAAGATACTATAAGGACGTGGTCATCCCTGATTTAGAAGATCAAAGGTACCTCTGAGTTTTGACAAGTGCAAAGAAGAAAATCAACATTGCTAAAATAAAAACAAATTTTCATGAGCTACATAGTGAAATTGGGCGTTGGACAATTCCCAAAACACCGTGGGATGAAAGAATCTGTCATCTTTGTGACACTAAGAGGGTTGAAGATGAAAAAGACTTCCTCTTAGATTTCCCTACCTATACTGAAATTAGATCTCAATTTAAAAATATTTTCCAAAATACATACCTTCCTAACCTCCTAATTCATCAAAACTATGGTGATCTTGGAATGCTTCTCTCTTTTCTTTTTTAGCATAGAAATACAATTTTAAAGAAATCGAAGTAATATCTTATTTTCTTAAGGTCCAATAGACCAATTGGTCTCCACCACCACCACCACCATCATCATCGCCATCATTCAAAGATTTCATAAGGAATTCAATGATTTTCCAAAAATTTCATCCCACTCCTCTTCTATTTTTCTATAAAGTTGAATTTCCTTATAAAAGAATGCAAATTATATTACATCATCAAAAGATTTCATAAGGAATTATTTTTCAAAGATTTCATCATTATAATCATCATCAAAAGATTTCATAAGGAATTATTTTTCAATGATTTCATCATCATCATCATCAAAATATTTCATAAAGAATCATTTTTACATCATCTTTCATCATCATAAAAATATTTTAGAAGGAATAATTTTTCAAAGATTTCATCATCATCATCATCATCATGAATCATCATGAAAAGATTTCATAAGAAATGATTTCATCATCATCATCAGATTTCATAAGGAATGATTTTTCAAAGGTTTCATCATCATCATCATCATCATCATCATCATCATCATCAAAAGATTTCATAAGGAGTGATTTTTCCATCATAGAAGAAGATTTTAGAAGGAATGATTTTGCAAAGATTTCATCGTCGTCCATCAAAAGATTTCATAAGGAATGATTTTTCCATCATCAAAAGAAGATTTTAGAAGGAATTATTTTTCAAAGATTTCATCATCATCGTCGTCATCATCATCATCATCACCAATGGTTCATCACCAAGGAATCTAAAATTGTGTATGGAGCAAGAGACATTCATTTGATATCTTTATAAAAATTAAAAGTTAAAAATAAAAGAGTAAAAAAAACAAAAAATATTCATCATCATCATCATCGTCGTCATCATCATCATCATCATCATCATCATC
>CBVK0100184671.1:0-19016 GCA_900067695.1 Picea abies
TCAAATTCCGGACCCCCCCCTCTCGTTAAATTTTGGATAGTGAGGGGGGGTCCGGAATGTTTATGAGCCGTTTGATTTTAATGTAATGTATGTAATGGAGGGGCATTGGTGTAATAGGTGCACATGAGTTTTTGGGTGGAGTATGACGTAGGGGGATGGGGAGTGGAGTGTGAGGTGGGGTAGGTGGGAGTGACGTGAGGGGGATGGGTGAGTGGAGTATGACGTAGGTGGGTGAGGGGGAGTGGAGAGTGACGTGAGATGGGGGTGAGTGGGGTAGACTTAGGTTTATTTTGTTATGTTGTTTTTTTTTGTTTGTTTTTTTTGTGTGTTTTTTATGTTTTAATTTAATATGTTTTGTATTTTTTTTTTTATTATTAATTTGCTTATTATATATGTGGTCACATGTTTTTGTTTTATGTATTAAGTTTTTTTTTTTTTTAATGTTTTGTTTTTATGTTTTTTATTGTTTTTTATATTATATATAATATGTTTATTATAATTTGTTTTATATGTTAATTAATTATTATATTTTAGTTTTTAGTTTTATTTAATTCAGACTGACCTAGTTACTAACTAATTACTAACCTAGATTTTTTAACTTAATCAATAATTGATTAATTAATAATTAATCAATTATTAAACTAGTTGTTTATTAATCCATTTTAACCTATACTAACTGGGATTATTAATTTAATGTTTTTATCCTAAGTCCATTTATTCAGGGATAGAAAGCGGATGGGGTGTATTCAATGGGTTGAAAAGACAAGGGAGTGAAGACGCAGTAGAGGATGAAAGATGCAACAGAATGATGGAGGATCGGGCGAAATGGATGGAGGGAGGAAACGGGATCAACCGAGCCATAATTCGTCATCACGAGAGAAATTCCAAATCAACAGTCGAAGAATCAAATCACCTATAATTATAGGACCCCAACATAGGCTCCACCTAGGGATGGCAGCTTCTTTCAGGAGGTGTCAAGAACCACAGACTTCTGAACCTACAGACCAGATCTTTATCCATTGGGTTGATCCCAAAAACTTATTATGTAACTTGTACATGTTTTGATCTTGCAACTGAAACCAAATGAAAATAAACACTGCTTAAAACGAGATGCTCGGAATGCTGAGCTTATTTATTTTTTCCTACCTACCCTACTGCAATCATTTCTCAGCTAGGTAATGGAAAAATGCCAATGGAGCCAATCGAGCAGTTGATTTAGTGGCTCTGTTCTTTCACTGTCTGTGATGAAACTCAGAAATACATCTATTACTCGTGCTTGAGAGTAATTTCCCCCCTGCTTTCCCTTGCATAATATTTGATCAACCCAAACAATAGGAAAAACACCGGCAACAGAAAAATATCCTGTATTAAAAAATTTCTCCATATAGGCAGCTACAAGATCAGTATAGGTTTGGCCCATCTTTTGATTTTCAACTTCAAACAACTCAGCTTCAAGACTCAATTTTTCAGCTATGCATTCTATGTCTTTCAACACTTCCTCATATGACTGTGGATGCTCTGATGGTTTGTGAAATGATGTCTCTGCTGAACACACCCCTGTGGCTGACTATCCTAACATATCCATATCATAGCAGTGTTTTATCCCATAGCTGGAGGATGGGGAAATATTTTGACCACACAAGCCATCCAACCGATCAGCTATGGGATCCTGAAAAAGACTGACAAGACTGTAGCATTGATTCAAATGATATTTCCCGACCTTTGATGTATTTATCCTTCAACACTTGTCCAAGAGTCTTCTTCAAAACTTGAAATGATTTAAAGCACAATGGTACAGAGTTCTTTTGGATTAAATCATAATTTGTCTCGGGTTCTAAGCTTTCATCAAGAATTTGAAAATTGAAGAAGGGCAAGTGTTGTGATTCTGGGTTTAGGACAACCTCCATATCTCTGAGATTTTATGTCTCTTCCTCATCACTGTCATGACTGTTGTGCACGAGATGATTGTCCCATCTGAACTATAAATGATCTTCTTCCTGCCAATGACATACTGTCGGTTCCTCTAAACAGTCAACCTCTATTTCAACTTCATGATCGTCATCATACTGATCCCACTTGGGTGGACAATCCAAGTAAGGAATGTCGTCAAACATGCACATCATATCAGCTGGTTGTTCCTCAGCAAGTTGGGATGGAACTGCATCTTGGACTGTGTTGTGAATCGAATACATGAAAGAATCATTATTCAAATCATGGTACCCAGGATGATCCGAAAAATGTTTGGGAACTATGACCGTGTCTTTATCTGAAATCAATGAAACATGATGTCTTTGGATAGTAAGCTCCTCTTTTATGTTAATCTTCTTCATCAAATTTTCCATGGTACTGGCCAAAATATCCAGTCTAGCTTCTGATGACTTCAGCTGCTCCATTTCTTTATCTTTTAACTTTGACCTCTTGATCAGCAAGTTGGTCTCCACATCAACTGCAATGCTTTGCATGTCTTCAAGGCTTGCAGTGTTCCTTTCTCTTAATTGAAATGTCATCTTAGGATCGAAGGCATCTGGGTAATGCAAGTGGGCAGATCCTGGGGGTGGCCTTATATCAGTAGGTATTGCATGATATACCTTATTGAATCTAGCTGAAAACTGTTGTACTATCTCCCCTGGATTTCTTTTCAAGTGGTCATACTCTTCTAGGAGGAGGAAAACATTTCCCATGACCACCCACCTATCCAAGAAAACTTGCATGAACTGCTGAAAATTTCTGATGCTTGCGACTGGAAGGTTCTTAAACCAATCTTTAACTTTACCTCCCAGAGATAGGACAAACATTCTGATGTAGACATCATCATCTTCAACCTCAGAAAGGTTAAGGAAATCCTCAAGGTTTTGAATATGCTTTTCAGCATTGATCTTCCCATTTTCTCCATCAAACCTAGGCAGATGATTGATGTAATTGACAAGGAGGTCATGGAGAATGGGAGGCAAATCTAGAGGCCGGTATCGGTTTGAGACTTTTGCAAGCACATGAGATGAAGCAAGGGGCTTACAACCACCCAGAGGTTTAGCAAGAGTAGGAGACAAAGCAGGAGGCTTATGTCTCACTAAGGTTTCTACAGGTGCATCTGGGATGTGCACATGTGTATGAGCATGTACATAATCTACAATTGGGGGCATGATCTCTTGAGACTCATCAATTGACTGATGGTCAAAGTAATCTTCAACAATATACTTTTGATCAGGCTTAGAAAAAGACAAGACATGATTGCAGATAAAACCAAAGATGTCTTGAATGCAATTCAAGCTTGAGTACCTGGTCTTTCTAGGCTGCTTGGCCATTCTTCAGGTTCTTCCTCTAGTGGAGTCTTCGAGTTGGCACTGTCTGGAGTTGATTGGAGTCGCCAGGTGAATGATTTCAGCCTTTCTTGTGTCTGGTCACTGTCCACCATCAATGATCAGATTTGGAGCTTTGAAGTGTACTACTGGGGAAAGTTCCCCAGTATGGTCGCCATTCTGTTAGCACTCTGTAATTTTCCCAAGGCTATGAGGAAGTCATAGAGGCAACATCAAAACCACTTCGAGTCTTGGATCTAGCCCTCCAAGACTCAAGGAGGGATATCTCTGTCTGATATAGCTTTGTTTGAAGAGGTATTAGGCTAGTTATGAAGAACATGGGTTGGGGTTTTTAAATGATTGATTCGGAACAACAAGGAGGGCCATTGGGTAAATGGGGTCTGCGTTTTAAATAAGGAGATTCACCCTCAACTTTGGACAAATTTATTTCATAGGGCAAGGTAGCAGCAATATTGGATCAAATTGAGTTTTAATGGTATTGATTTGAGGAAGAAATAGGGGAGATAAAATCCAGGCACAGGAGTGGCTAAGAATTCCTGAACTAAGTTTTAGCAGAAAACATAAAGATCATCAAAAGCTCAGAGGCAGAGTATCTGCTGATAAATTCTTCTTCTATTACTCTCCTTCAGATGATAAGAACTGAAAACAAGCATAATGATCACAGGAAAAACATTAAACAGAGAAAAACACCACCAATATCACCACACAGGAATCCTGCAAAAGAAAACATGTTCATTGCTGATTGATCATCTCAAAATTACAGAGAATAAAAAAGTCTTTTGGTCATGCATAACCCACAGTCCCATCCAGCAACTTCACAGGTCGAACCCTTTTACATTAAAATCATCTGGATAAATGGGATAGACCATCCCAATTAGTTTCATAAGTTGGTTTAACCACCTCGTCCAAAAATAGCCACCACTCCCACAAAATTTGGAGCTTTCTGCCATGAAAAATGGACCAGTTTTCTGTGAAAAATGGGTCTGAACAGATGTGATTTTCTATTCAATTATGACACCTGGGATAAAACGAAAAGAGGTTATTGTAGATGGGCATGTTTTGGACAAAAAAATTCTTCGGTTTTTCCAAATTCGTTCCCATCTGGCCGTAACAGGTCCTGGAAGATCGGGATTGAAACGGAAAATTGAAAATCTGGAAAAATAGGCCTCGAAGATGTCTTTGATTATCCCGTCTCGTAGCTTCGTTGAAAAAATTGAAAGAGGTTTTTGTTCTTCAGCCTATTCTAAGAAAAAACCTCTCTTGTATTTTTAAAATCCGTTTCTGTTTGCCCAAAAATTGATCTGGAAGATGACATGGTAAAACAGGCAAAAATGGTAAATTTTGGAGAAAAGTGGTTTTTTTGCGGGAGGGCGGTATTCCGGACCCCCCCCCCCCNCCCCCCTAGTTAAATGTAGAACGGATGGGGGGGTACGGAATTTAACTTGAGCCATTGATTTTGGTGCTCATCTTTGGGCCGTTCAGATTTGAAAGATTGTTATTTCAAATTCCGGACCCCCCCCCTCTCGTTATATTCTGGATAGTGAGGGGGGGGTCCGGAATGTTTATGAGCCATTTGATTTTAATGTAATGTATGTAATGGAGGGGCGCTGGTGTAATAGGTGCATGGGATTTTTTGGGTGGAATATGATGTAGGGGGATGGGGAGTGGAGTGTGAAGTGGGGTAGGTGGGAGTGACGTGAGGGGGATGGGTGAGTGGAGTATGACGTAGGTGGGTGAGGGGGAGTGGAGAGTGATGTGAGGTGGGGGTGAGTGGGGTAGAATTAGGTTTATTTTGTTATGTTGTTTTTTTTTTGTGTGTGTTTTATGTTTTAATTTAATATGTTTTGTATTTTTTGTTTTATTATTAATTTGCTTAATATATATGTGGTCACGTGTTTTTGTTTTATGTATTAAGTTTTTTTTTTTTTTTAATGTTTTGTTTTTTATGCTTTTTGAATGTTTTTTATATTATATATAATATGTTTATTATAATTTGTTTTATATGTTATTTAATTATTATATTTTAGTTTTTAGTTTTATTTAATTAAGACTAACCTAGTTACTAACTAATTACTAACCTAGATTTTTTAACTTAATTAATAATTGATTAATTAATAATTAATCAATTATTAAACTAGTTGTTTATTAATCCATTTTAACCTATACTAACTAGGATTATTAACTTAATGTTTTTATCCTAAGTCCATTTATTCAGGGATAGAAAGCGGATGGGGCATATTCAATGGGTTGAAAAGACAAGGGAGTGAAGGCACAACAGAGGATGAAAGATGCAACAGAATGATGGAGGATCGGGCGAAATGGATGGAGGGAGGAAACGGGATCAACCGAGCCATACTTCGTCATCACGAGAGAAACGCCAAATCAACAGTCGAAGGATCGAATCGCCTATAATTATAGGACCCCAACAGAACCTAAGGGGTTACCTCCAAAAAGAGGAATCCAACATGAAATTCAGTTACAACAAGATTGTCCACTTCCAAACATTGGTATGTATAGAATGTCAGTTATGGAAAATGCTGAGATTAAAAAAAAAATTCAGGAATTGTTAGACAAAGGGGTTATTGTACCAAGTTCTTTTCCATGTGGATCTCCAATTGTTTTAGTTCCAAAGAAAGATGGTACGTGGCGTATGTGTGTTGATTTCAGGGCTTTGAACAAAATTATAGTTAAGAATCGTTATCATATTCCTAGAATTGATGATTTGCTTGATCAATTAAAAGATGCCAAATATTTCACTAAGTTAGATTTAAGGAGTGGTTATCATCAGATCAGGATTGCTAAGGGAGACACATGGAAGACAACTTTTAAGACTAAGCAAGGTTTGTTTGAATGGATGGTAATGCCTTTTGGACTTTGCAATGCACCTACTACTTTCATGAGAGTTATGAACAATGTCTTAAGGCCTTTTCTGGATGATTGTGTTATTGTCTACTTAGATGATATTTTGATCTTTAGCAAATCTCTAGAAGAGCATATTACACATTTGAAACAAGTTTTTGATGTTTTGAGGAAAGAACAGTTGTTTTTGAAGTTGTCCAAATGTGAATTTGGCAAAACTTCACTTATTTACTTGGGCCATATTGTTGGTGGAGGTGAATTAAAAATTGATCCCTCCAAGGTAAAATTCATTTTGGAATGGTCCAGACCCAGCAATGTGATAGAGGTAAGAAGTTTTTTGGGAGCCACCCAATATTGGAGGAGGTTTATTGCTAACTTTTCATCCATTGCAGCTCCATTACATGCTGTGACAAGTGTCAAGCAAGTTTTCCAATGGGGAGGCAAGCAACAACAGGCTTTTGATACTTTGAAAGAAAAGATCAGTTCTGTGCCAGTTCTTGCACTTCCAAATTTAAGACAACCTTTTGAAATCCAGACAGATGCAAGTAATTATGCAATGGGAGCAGTTTTGCTACAGTATGGTAAGCCAATTTGTTTTCATTCTGAGACATTTAATGGTGCCGTGATTAATTATCCTACTTATGATAAGGAATTATATGCATTGGTTCAAAGTGTTAAAAAATGGAAGAATTATTTGTTGGGAAAAGAAACCATTATTCAAACCGATCATCAACCTTTGCAATATTTACAATCACAAACAAAGCTACAACAAGCTAGGCACTTCAGATGGATGGGTTTTCTTCAACAATTTCATTTGGTTATTAGGTATAAGAAGGGCATTTTTAACAAACTCGATGATATGCTTTCAAGGCCTATTATTAGTGATTCAGTTATTCTTAAGCAGAGTCCTATAATGCATGAAAGTTATGTGGAGCAATATGCTTTAGATATTGATTTTAAAGAAGTGTATGAAACTTTGTGCCACTCTAACCATGTTGAAGAATTGGATTATCATGTGCATAATAATCTCTTGTATCATCTTGGCAAGTTGTGTATTCCACAGGGGGAAAGAATCAACATTATAAGAGAAGCCCATTCTTCTCTTATTGCTGGTCATTTTGGTGTAGGCAAGACAGTGGCTAATTTGCAAAGATACTGCTACTGGCCTAAGATGAATGAAAGTGTTTCGCGATATGTTCGAGGATGTTCGTTGTGTGCTACAAGTAAACCTAGCAATTGAAAGTTGGGTTTGTACACTCCACTTCCAGTTCCTTCTCGACCTTGGGAAAGTATTTCCATGGATTTTGTTGGTGGTTTACCTATGTCGAGACAAGGTCATGATTATCTTTATGTTGTGGTTGATCAATTTAGTAAGATGTGTATTTTGATGCCTTGTACTAAGCAGGTAACAGCAGAACAAACAACACAGTTGTTCTTTCAAAATGTTTGGGTGCATTTTGGATTGCCTAAGTCCATTATTTCTGATCGAGATTCTCAATTTGTTGGAAGTTTTTGGTCGAGTTTATGGGCACTCATGGACACCAAAATTAAAAAGAGCATAGATTTTCATCCACAAATAGATGGTCAGACAGAGGTGGTAAATCGTACAGTGGTGCATCTTCTTTGTGCTTATTGCAGCAAGCATCCTAAACTTTGGGATGAACATTTACACTACATTCAGCATGCGTACAATCGAGCTAAGCACTCTTTGACGCAAACATCGCCATTTGTAGCATGTTTTGGCTATTTTCCCAAGTCTCATTTAGATTTTATCTTTGGGAAAGATATTTTTGTCGATGGTCAATATGACATTGATAGGGCAGAGAAGTTCATTGAACAAATTCAGTCGATACATCAAGTGGTGCAAGAGCAGTAGGAAAAGAGCCAGGCCAAGTACAAGACGAGACATGACAATCATCGTGTTGATAATAGTTTCCAAGTTGGAGATGAAGTTTGGCTTTACATTAGCAAGGAGAGGCTTAAAGGAGAAGGTAAAAAGTTGAAACCGATTTGATATGGTCCTTTCAAGATTATCGAAAAGATTGGTAACAATGCTTTTTGTTTAGATTTGCCTCCTTACATGCAGATGTATGCAGTTGTTAATGTTGAGAATTTGAAGTTGTATGAGCCTCCATTGATTGATGATCAAGGAGAGCATGTTCAAATTCCTTCCATAGATGATTTTTCTCCAGAGTATCTTACAGAACTGCAGGAAGACACCATCCTTGACAGGAGAATGCGAACTTCAAAACGAGGAAATGTGGAGTATCTGCGAGTTGGTCTTAAAGGGACGAATCCAAGCAGGCCAAGTGGATTGAGGTTGGAAGGGTGAGGGAACTTTACCCTCATCTTCACATAGACTGAAAATAGTCTTTTGGAGGTCCAAAAGCTTCCCAATGGGGAGGTGTGATCAGGGGATCAAATTTTGCTCAAAAATTCAAAGTGCTTGGAATCACTTCAAACCAAATGAGAGCATAGGCCTCGTCATTGTGAACCCAACGCAACTTTTTTCGTCTCAAACGGACGTCGGGAGCGAGAGATATTGCAATCTGTTCATAAAGTCAAACAGGCAAAAAAAATGATGTTAACTGTATAGTCCGTACAGTCCATATAGGCTAACGTGGCAGGGCCATACGATTGTACATAAGTGACATGGCATATGATGATTGGCAGGCATGGTCAAATCAGATGGTGACATGTGTCATTTCATTGGCTAGTGGTAAGGTGCTACGTGGCCCAATCATGGGTTGTCACGTGGCACCCCTTTATTGGTTCATGGGTCGTTATGTAAAATTATTGGAGTCTGTGGGGTTCGAACCCTGGACCTCCCCCACCGCATAGCTTTCACAAACTCCGACCAACCGATGGGTTACACATCATGCCTTGTAATATATGTGAGTTTAATTATATTTCAATTCGAATATTGTAACCGTTGGCAGGGGGTCGGGCCAGGGCTTAGCCTCGGCCCGCGGTCATTTGGCTTCATATGTGACCATACCATATATGGTATAACCCAATAGTTGGATTGGTGCAGAGTTTATATTACATAGCTCGTGGTTCTATGTTGCATGCCATATGTTCACGACCGGAGCAAGGAGTTAGTGTGGTTGGCACGGTTGTAACCATTTAGCCCCTTTTGCCTATACGCACGGTCGTATGAACCCCTATGTGCCCAGGTGTTAGGCGGTTAGGGGCTAGCGTGCCCTTAACCATCCTATGGTTTGCACTGTTGGCATGGTTGTGCCTGGTGCTGGGTTTTCATGCTATTTATTGCATGTGTTCTAGGTTCAATTGACAAGGGTGCAATTTGTAGATGTAGAGATAGCAAGCTTGAAGGGGGAGACTTCCAGGAGGCCTAACTTCTTCGTTTTTTGACCGATTGAGGTGCCGAAAAAGCCCAGTCAGGGGTTTTTGGACGCTTTGAAGCCATTGGAGAAGTCGATTTGTCAGTTTGAGCATTGTAAGACATGTTTTTGAGAAATTTTGAGAAATTAATAATAATGATCCATTGGAAGCTGGACCAGGAGATGTAGCCCAAGAGAGGGGTGAACTCCTTTATCAATTGTTGTGTTTTATGTTCTTATGTTCATTGATTATGCTGCTGTCTATGTGTATTTTTCATAAGTAATCCCTTAATTTATGTGTTGCAAACTGATCCATTTGCTTTAAACACATAACATTTACATTGCAATAATTTCAAGTATTTCAAGTCTTCTTCATTTTTAGATCAGTTGAGCACCAACCCACTGTTCTCAAGGTGTCAGGTGCCATCACCAAACAAAATTTTAGTATTTTTTATATCTCAGTGCTACAAGAGAGTTTTATTTCTAGTACCATTTTGAAGGGATTAGAAAAAGTCATTGAACTGGACGAGTTTAGATTCGTCGAAATGGATTTGAGTGCTAAAAAAATGGTTGTAATAAGGGGTATGAACTGTCGCTTAAAGCTGGGGATTAGTGTAACAATTTCCAACCTACATCACGATCGTAAGATCTTATGGCATCATGATTGATATGGACTGGTTGGAATCACATGAGGCGATACTCAATTGTAATATGAAACAATCGAGTTTGGTAAATGATGAGGAACAAACAAGTGTGATTGTAGGAAGAAAACAGGGAGTATCCTTGAGGTTAATTTCTTCCCTACAACTACAAGAGAGCATGTGCAGGGATGCAAGTTATATGCATACTTAGAATCGAACTTCAAGGGCATGGTGGAAGGATTAGAAGACCTTCCGATAGTACGAGAGTTTGTGGATGTGATTCCCAGAAGAATTACTAGGTGTGGTGCTCGAAGCCAATATGGAATTTACCATCGACCTAAAACTTGGAACTGAACGGATGGTAAGAAAGCCTTATCAGATGTTGACCCATGAGTTACAGGAGTTGAAAGTGCAACTAAAGGAGTTGTTGGACCTAGGAACTATATGTCCAAGTGTATCGCCTTGGAGCATAGATGATTTTAGGGGCGAAATTTCACTCATGGGCGAAATTAAGGGGCCTCCAATTTTTTATTGGGCGAATTTTTTGTATTAGAGTGATTTTTTTAAACTTATTTCATTAGCCCGTAATTTATTTTGGGGTAAAAATCGTGTACAGGGTTAGCCCATGTGTTTAGTAGGGATAGAGGAAAACAAATTATATTTAGCCCCTGAAATTTGGAGGAACAAGCTTCCATTAGCCAAATTTCTAGAAGTATGGGAATTTATGATAGCTTCTTCGCCCTGCCATTTGGTAAAATCAGGGTTTATGGTTTAATTTCACCCCAATTTTGTGGTATGGGCAATGGGCACTCAACACTATGTAGCTACAACCTACAATCTTCCCTTTGCCCGATTTCAATCTTCCCTTTGCCCGATTTCCAAAGAACATGGAGATTTTTGGCCCTCCCAAATGGTATAAATTATATGGGATCTAAAATGCATTCCCCAGTTTACATCTTCTCTCTTATTTGAATTTCCCCTTTGGGGTTTGATGGAACAGAGGTTTACAAATTACAGTTTTACTCTTCTTTTGTTACCTCTTATTTCCTCTTTGGGCCTTGAGGTTTACGGTTTTAGTATTTTACTCTTTGACTTTCTTCTAGTTGGTAATGGGTTACTCCTAGGTTTGGCCTAGGCACCAGTTGGCAGTGACCATATTTTTTTAGTCTTCCAACAGAGGAGGACCCTACTCACAGAGGAGGACCCCGCTCGCAGCTCGACGCTAAGGCTCGACCACAGTGGAAATTTGCAAACTCACATATCTGATTGATTCTCTACATTTCCATCAAACAAGTGGTGTAGCTACGGCTTCAGAGAGGTGCTTACTAATTTTTTATTTGCTTAAAGCCTTCCTTTATATGTTCTACTACTGATATTTATGTAAAAGTTGTGAAGAAACTCAGGGTTTATATCCTTCTTATTGTTCTGGTACCTAGAGTTTCCATTGACTAATATGAATAACTGTGTGATAGATTCTCTTTAGCTTGTTTAGTGATTCTCGCATTGCCATGTGTATCTCAAATCATTTTTGGATTTTACACAACAATGACTTCAAGTTTTAGAGTCTATTCTCTATCATATATAGTATACCAATGTAACAATTCCATTTCAATATTTAAATGGTTGCTAGCAACAACCCTCTCACTACTCTGTCAAAAAAAACAACCTTCTCACTACTATTTGCAAGGTCTAACTTTGATTCACATTCTAATTCCATCTAATATGTTTTAACTACTTCTCCTTTTTGCAATCTATCACTGTGGTCTTATTTTCCAAGTTTTTCACAGAGTGCTCTTCTTAGTTTCCTATTGTAAAAGTTGCTCTCTTGTAAAAATATGTCACCGTCCTTGTAGTTGAAGTCATAATGTGAATAAACATGGAACAATGACTTCGTTATTAGAGGGTCTGAACCACAAACACCGAGGAGGCTTCATACCTTCTCAAAATTAATTTCAGGGCAATTACATCGCATTTTCCTTCGCTTAAAGCCTTCCTTTATCTATTCTACTGTTGATATTTATGTCAAAGTTGTGAAGAAACTCGGGGTTTATATCCTTCTTGTTGTTCTAGTACCTAGAGTTTCCATTGACTAATATGAATAAATGTGTGATAGATTCTCTTTATCTTATGATCAGTGATTTGCGCACTGCCATGTGTATCTCTTCTCTATCATATATAGTATACCAATGTAACAATCCCATTTCAATATTAAAATGGTTGCTAGCAACAACCCTCTCACTACTTTGTCAAAAATATGAGAGCTCTTAATTGCTCAATGATTCTCCTATGCATTTTCTGCATTTACACTCACATAGAAATACTTTTCCTTAAAGTATAAAGAAATGATGAATTTCCCTACGAAATATCACCTTTATGCAATTTAGAATCGATACTCAATTGATTACTTGAAATGTTTGAGAAATCCAAGTTCCAATAGAAACCCAACAATACTTGTATACTCTATATATGCACTAATTGCTAAAATTGAAATATATGAATACATTAAAGAATAAACCATAAATAAGTAGAGAAAGAGGGATAACCACAAATCCCAATTATCTAAATCCCTTGTTATATAGTGAAAACACATTCCCTGAATTCACTGTTAAAGAAAAAGTTTCAAAATTTTAGTTATTTGACTTTTACATGAATAGGATCCCTATACAAACTAACGTATCTATGGATTAAACAGAAATAAATGAATCTCAGCTTCTTCTTTTTTCATCTAAGAGTCGGTGCAAAATGGCCATATGTTGTGACTATGATTACAACTCCATACACTCTCAGAGCTTAAATGGCTCTCCTTGCTATTTTTGGGTTTGTCTATATGTAATTTAGTCATGGAAAAGACACTCATCTGGATACTAATCTGTAAGGTTAGTATATAACAACACAACTCAACTCTAATTATACTTTCAATGATAAATCTATTATATATTCATTGATATAAATCATCAAAGTCTCTTAGACACTAACACATTGGAACCAAAAACAAACAGAGTGAAGACAACAACTTGACAGATCGACTGCTATAAGGATTGTAGAACACTGTTATTAGCACTAATTATACTTACAGATATCTCAAAACTTTATAGATTTCAATTGGAATTTGGGATTCTTGTTGTCTACATGTAATTCCTATAATTCCCTCAAGAATAGGGTTTTTTATCTTCATGTATAGACATACAAACAAAGGATCTCTATCCATATATGTTCTCAAAGTTTGGGTTGGGTGCCTTATTTGAGTTCAAGCAAGCTATATTTTGTGTTGTTGCATCGTCTGTCATATCAATTATTTTTGAACAAGCTTATAATCGACATATCTCTACATGAATATTTGACTTCTTATTTTTGGAGCTCTCCCTTGTAATCATATAATTGATGCCCATCAATAGTATAATTGACAGTATGGTGATAAGGGGAACATCACAAGCCAGAAACACTGTTGCATATCCATTTACAGTTAGGCCAGTATTCACAGATTATTCATAGCATCCAATTACACTCGACATTTTGTAACCTGAATCCAAGAATTCATGAAGGAGAGCTAAATCAATCTTCACTTGGAACATAGAATTGTCATAAAGTTTGAATTTGGTTATGGTTATAAAGTGAGGAAGCAAGAACAAAACATTTCTTGGGAAGCCCCCCTAGAGGTGAGCCACATTCACCCTGAAATGCAGGAAGATAGATTGAGGTGACAATGGTCTATTTTTCGAGTTGCCCATCGATTTTCTCTATTGTCAACCTTGCATATTCAGTAAGACAAATTGATTGGTAACAAAGACTATATTGACCTACCCACATGCTAAATTGTCTGTAAGACTACTAGAACTTGAGGCTGAAAGCCAATCTGGATCTGGATCTGAATCAGGGGCATCTTCTTCAATAGTGGCTTGATCATTTTTAAGAAGAGGGTTTGGAGTTTCTTCAATAGGGTTCCATGCACCATATATTTCCTTGAATCTTTCCACAATGGTAGCCACTACTCACAATCCACATAACTCCATTGTCTACAAAATGATTCAATGAAACATGCAAAATATTATATTTCTCCTTTGCTAAGATTTTCAAACCATCACCTTGCATCCCTTTTGACACTTCATGAAAAAATATTCATCATATCATATTCATGAGCGATGCCAACGCTTAAAATGAACTCAATGAAAGATGACATATGTAATATGACTGAATCACCACGTACACAAAAACTTGGGATTGACCTTGCATCGATATCTAGGTTCTTATGAGGAAACCCTAAGATATTTGAAAAATTAAAAGGATCATACCAATCGGCTTCTATGTCTTCAATATAAGGATGAAAATAAAAATCTTAGATGAAAAATGACCATGCCTTATACCAATACCATTGTGGAGTCACTAAGATGAGCCTTTCTTCAAGAGCCTTCAAATTGATGGATGTGCTCACCTTTATGCCCAACAATGTCTTGGCCTTGTTGATGAAATGATATTTAAAGTTTTGTTCATCCAAACACAACCACTTGACAAAACAATCTCTAGTATTTATTTTAGGCTTAACTTCTTTTGTTTGGTTGCTTGTTTCAACATCTAGCTTGACATTGTTCAAAAACCGCATCCTTCCCATATTCATTTTGGTCATGCTGAAATTGGACCCCTTCATTCCAATCTTGGGAAGCACACTCTAATTTTCTATGATTGAAAAAAACTCATTAGTACTTGTATAGGTTACTGCATGACTAGAGTAGAAAATATTTACCAAAGAAAGCATTAACTAGATGCCCAATTTGCAAGTACACCGAACTAGAATTTGTAAAACTATGAATAAGAAAATGAGTTGAAAGAGCAACATTATCAACTAGATTGTCCCAATATGTAATCAACTTTACAAATGAACTAGGCATATAAATTTAAGGCATATGACTTTACAAATGAACTAGGAGTATAACATGTGCTCAATAGAATAGATAGAGATTGGCTCTATTTTAACAAACTGTATAATTACTTCTGAATGGACAGAAAAGCATTCAAATGCTAGGATAAGCCTTGCATAGAGGAAAATAGAATGGATGAATATGTTGAAGTTGTGAACATCCTATCAGTAACACTAAAACTGTTTGTCTTGAAATGCCCAAACACAATCAATAAAATAGTCAGAATATAAGATGAACAGGCAGGAAAGAAGAATGATTCTTCTTCAATTATATTTCCTTGGATTGAACATCCTCATTGCACCTTTCTATTTCCTCTGTCATCCTTATTTATCAATAGATAAGACCAACTTAAATAAAATACTTATGAAATAAAAACCCCTTCAATATCTTCCAATCTATCTTTGTACCTCCAGATCTACTTTGGCCAGACACAGTTTTCTACTAAGTTTTAGATGACAACCAAATCCATCCCTTGTTGTGAGTTGTCTAGGTGTATTTGGCCTTGTTGATGCAATGATATTTAAGTTTTGTTCTTTTACTTTGATCAGGCATAATTTTCTACTAAGTTTTAGATGACAACTAAATCCATCTCATGTTGTGAACTGTCTAGGTGTATTTGGCCTTGTTGATGCAATGATATTTAAATTTTTGTTCATCCAAACACAACCACTTGACAAAACAGGCTCAAGTATTTATTTTAGGCTTAGCTTCTTTTGTTTGGTTGCTTGTTTCAACATCTAGTTTGACATTGTTCAAAAACCGCATCCTTCCCATATTCATTTTGGTCATGCTAAAATTGGACCCCTTCATTCCAATCTTGGGCAGCTCACTCTAATTTTCTATGATTGAAAAAAAATCATCAGTACTTGTATGAGCTCACAGAAAATCCCTTGTTAAAATCCCTCAAGGTTTTATCTTTCTTTGATGAAATTTCTTAACCTTTTTGAACATTAAGATCATTTTCTTGAGAAAAAAGAAAATGGTGGGATATGAAGCCATCAACTTCCACACATAATATTTAATGCACAACTTTATTTCCCAAACTATAGTATGAGAATTTCCGAAGTGTATGAGACACAATGCTATCATGGATTTATCTTTCTTTGATGGAATTTATTAACCTTTTTGAACATTAAGATCATTTGCTTGAGGAAAAAGGAATCGGTGGGATATGAAGCTATCAACTTCCACACAAAATATTTATATAGGGGAAAAAGGTTGACTTATTTTCGTTGATTAAAGAGTGTACTTGTCGAAGATGGGGGGCACTTGTGGTCCCAAGAGGGAATATTTAACTGCTTGAAGCACCATTTGGGGGACTAGAAGGCTCAGGAAGTGGTTATAGGTTTTGGTCACATGGATACCTCACTTTTGTAAACATAGTAAGTCATGACCCTTCTTAAGATTATATATATTGATGGGACATTGAAACTGTTCAAACTTTTCACATATCAAATAGATAAAAGTATCTTTGTACTACATCCTCTCCTTGGCTTTTAAGTTTTTTGTTTTTGACTGATTTAATTTGTATCTTTGTATGGATTTTCACCTCTTTTCATTATATCCATTAATCTTTGCAGTATTTCTAGGTCTTGAAGCATATCACAATGTGCGGAGAAATTTGGGAGAAAGTATTAGAGTAGCTTTGTTCAAATTGAATATTCTATACTTGGTAGGAAATTCCTACCAGGAATTTTACTAATTTTATATTATTTCTCTTGCAGGTTTCACTTTTGGCTTCTAGATCAATTTGAAATTTCAATTGTGGAATATTTATTGAGATGTCAAACACCGATCATGGGAAGAAAAGATCAATAAAAAATTATCTATCATCAAATTTTCAAAGACCTCAATCCAAGGATCCACATTCTCTTCATGCTTTGAGCTATTTTGAGAAACCTATCAATGAAAGAGATGTCAACTCTTCTGAGAATGCATCTAATATCCAAATAATAGATAAGGAAATATGTTCCTTCGGTGATCAAAGTGAGATAAATGCATTTTCACCAGAAATTGGCAATACAAATGTCGAAAATATTTCATTGGAAAAGGACACAACCAATTCACAGAAAAGACAAAAGGGACAATGGGACATAGGGAGAGGCTTCCAACCAGATTGGGTCTCAAAATTTCCATTTATTGATCCATTACCTCCAAAAAATGAGAAAGAGAAACCAAAAGTTATATGAAATATATGTAGTTGGAAACTTGGCATGCCAACGACATTTCAGATGAAGTTAGATATAATTGAGAAGCATTTAGGAAAGGTGTATGAAAAGAAAATTGTAGACGGCGAGGAGAAATCTATTATCAGATGGAAATCTTCCGAGGAATGTCGACATGTCAAATATGATGATGAATACAATGGATATTTAATAAGTAAGCAAAAAATCAAGGCAGGTGGAGGAACCATCACATCTCTATTCGAAAAGACGATGGAAAGAAATTTGTTATCCAAGACAATACAATTAAGCACTGTATTTCACATCTTATCTAAAGGGCGTCCTATGACATATTATCCAGATTACATGAAATATCTATCTTTTCTTCAAATGCCAAATTTTCCATCTTCTCATTGGTCTTTAATGAGTGGTTGGGAATGGGAAAAATATCTAGCTCAAGTAGAAAAGGATGATATGAAAGAGAAGATTGCAAGTACTAGGTTTGTGTCATTGTCTTTGGATGAGGTTACAACTATTGATAACACTTCATGGATTTGCATGAGTATTTATATGGTTAACGACCATATTAGGAATTCATATCTACTTGGGGTTCATAAAATGATGGAGAATTCTATAGCTGAAAATATTTATGAACTTGTTAATAATAGTTTGAAGGAAAGTGGTGGTATGGATCCTTTAATGATCGCAAAAAATTTGGTATGTGTTGGAGTGGATGGAGCATCAGTAATGCAAGGACAAAGGAATGGCCTTTCTGTTAGACTACAACTATCAGCTTCACCGTATATGTTGAGTATTCATTGTATGGCTCATAGGATGAATCTTGCATTTAAAATAGTAAGCAAGTTTCCATCGGTTTCAAAAGTTGAAGATCTTGTACGAGAGGCTTATGCATATTTTTCTCATAGTCCCAAACGATTTTCAGAGTTCAAAAAATTTGTTGACAGTGTTACAAATGGAAACAAGCTATTAAAGGATGTTGATACAAGATGGATCTCATTGAATGGACTAGCTCAAAGATTATTTAGTGAGTACCAGTCTTTGGTAGGGGTGATGTATGAACATTGATTCAGTGTAGATAAAGCTCAAGATCTTCTCTTTCAACTAACTGACATAGAGACATTATTAACATTGGTTGGAATTCTTCCTATGCTAGATGAAATGAATGTCCTCGTGAAAATGTCTCAAAGTCACACAATGTATATTGCAGAATACAAAAATGCAAGAAAATTTGCATGCCTTTCATTGGATAATTTGTATATGATGCCAGAGTCTTTCGCAGGTCCACGGTTTACAAATTGGACTATGATCATTGATATAGAAAATACTGAAAATTATTTGAAGTTTGATGAAAAAGGGATACTATGTATGGAAGTGTGTGGGTATATGGTTTCTTTTCATTATATTGATAAGACAAGACAAACCACCAAAGAGTGCCATGTGTCAAGAGACATATTCAACAATGTTGTCATTTCAGTGAGACACAACTTGATAGAAATTGCAAAGTCATTGTCATTGGAGATAAGAGAACGATTCCCTCGAGATGAATTGTTGGAGGCCATGTTTGTGGTGTACCCTAAATATTGGAACAATTTAAAATGTCAACCTACTTTAAAACATGACTTTGTGGAAAAATTAAATACTTTAGTGGACCACTTTTGCAAGAAGGTCGAGATACATGGAGAACAAGTTGAAGGTATTTTGGATCAATCAAAATTGTTTCAACAAGCCACACGCTTCGCTGAGCTCCTCAGCAGACCGG
>CBVK0100184672.1:0-11158 GCA_900067695.1 Picea abies
ATTGTCTAATTTAATTAAGGGAAAACTAAATTAGACACATGTTTCTTGTTGACTTTTCAACATTTATTTTTCCTAAGGTTTCCCCTATGTTTATTAGTCACTAGTGAGTCTCCTATAGGTTAGGGAGAATTTTCCTCCAGGAGAATATTTTCTTCAATTCATACTTCAGTTTGATCAGTTGAGTGGAGTCTAGATGCCACATTTGGATCATCACCATGCAGCATTGGGATCATCACTAACTAATGCACATTGTCCTTGGGATTATCACCAGAATAGCGCATTAATCATGATTCATTGATATCCTCCTCACTTCACTTTTTTCAGACAGTTAACTGAAGACTGAGAAACTAGTTAACTCGGAGTAGGTGGCAGTTCACTCTCGTAACTGCCTGAGAGACTAGACTAGGTGGCAGCTTACTCCCGTAATTGTTGGTGTGTGTTCAGATAACTCTATACCAACACTATGGTGCATTGGATTCTCCTTCAGTGCGCATTATTTGAGTTATACAGAGTATATCATCTGTAAATTATCATTCATTCATTTGGTTAATGATAATTCTTCCATTCTTTCTCTCTTTCTTCTATTTTCTCATATTTTCTTTGCAAATTATGTATTTCATTTGCTAGCTAGATCTATTTTGTGCATGTTCAACACATTTACATGGTATCATATCTAATGGATTGCTAGAGAAAAGACACACCAGATTGTTTTTGCAGGTATCGAAGATTGAAGACATCGGAAAAATGGAATTTCCAAAAGAATTCATTATTACACCATAAAATTTCTTTGCATGGAAGGAGAAGATGATAATTCATCTTCGAGGAAGAGGATTATACAGCTTAACCATGAACACAGAAACAGAACCCACATCAGCCATAGAAAAATCCAAGTATCTAAATCGAATGGGTGAAGTGTTTGGAACTATTTGTAGTCTCATTTCTCATGAACTCCTCTTTCACATATCCTCATGTAAAATCTTGAATGAAGCCTGGACCACCATGGAAGGGATTTTTGGAAAATAGGATGAGATGTGGGGACACATGCTCTAGGTGAAATTTCTCGCTTTGGATCCAAAAACCTTTGACAATATCCAAGATTTCTTTACCAAATATAAGGACTTGTTGTCACAACTCAAGGCTTGCGGGTTGATAAATATAAGGAGGAGAAACAAATGGTTCTTACCATTCTCTCCAAACCTGGTCTGGAATACTCAATGTTTGTATCTACATTTCATTTAGTTAGGCTCACCTTTAGATCCACTGGGACGATGCCCTCTCTTGAGTCCTTTATCAAGTCTTTGACACAAGAGAAGAACAAGTTCATAAATATGGGAAAAATCAAAGGCACATGCACTTACTGTGAAAGATGGTAGTAGTCATCAATATCATAAATATAAAGACAAAGACAAAAGGAAAGAACATGCAAATGTAAAGAAGGAAGGATACTCAAAACCCTTCAACGATGCCTCCAGATCCAAAGGTGGAAAGGGAAGAAAATGGGAGAAATGCACTTACTTCCATAAATCATTCCATCCAAAATATGCATGTATGTAGAAACAGATAGATCAAATGACCCAAATAATTCAGAAAAACAACTGTGGAGATGTCATCCCTGAGGGTGTCAAGAAGAAGAAGCAAGAAGATCGGAATCCAAAGAAAGGAAATTCTAGCCATGCTTTGATTGTCATCAACACCTCTCCTAATGATTGGATCGTAGATTCAGGTGCATCACACCACATGGCTGCCAAAAAAGAAGTATATTTTGCATTGGATGCATTCAAAGGTCCTCCTATTATTATGGGGGACAACTCTCTAGTTGAGGTCACCAAAAAAGGAAGAATTGAACTCATAAACGAAAGCTTCGAGAATGTGCTACACATTCCCAAACTTTCCATCAATCTTCTCTCCATGTATCAGATAAAAAAATGTGGCACCAGAAGGAGACTCATATTCACACTTGATGCAGTGGATATCTATGACATGCAAATCAATTCCAGGGTTTCTACTGGTGAAGTAAATCATCAATCTAGACTCTACACATTTTCTAAATTTATTGAACCAGATTCTGCATTAGTGCTTACCCATACCGATGAAAGCAGTAGGATATGGCACAAATGGTTCAAGAATTTAAATTTCAAATATATGCAACAACTTAGCATGAAGGGAATGTTTGATGGTATACCTGACATCCACTTCTCCAAATGAATTTGTGAGGGATGTGTTCTTGGAAAACACCCTCAAGAGAAATTCGACAAAGGGAAGACTTAGAAGGCTTCATTTCCTTTAGATATGCTCCATAGTGACCTCATGGGCCCTTTTCCACATACATCAATCAATGAGGCAAGGTATGTGCTCATTTTTTTTATGATTTCTCACACTTCACATGGATTTTCTCTCTCAAGAAAAAATCAAAGGTCTTTCAACACCTCAAAGATTTCAAAGCCCTTGTTGAGACATAACCAGGAAAGAAAATCAAAGTCCTCTAAACAGATAATGGGGGAGAGTATGTCAACCATGAGATACAAAATCTTTGTCATGAGGTCGGGATTTAGTTGCAGCACACAGTTTCTTATCTTCATAGAAAAATGGAGTTGTTAAGCATAAAAATAGATCTCTAAAAGAGATGGCATCTTGCATGCTATATGCAAAGTCACTTCCACAGAGATTATGGGTTGAAGCACTTAATTGTGAAAACTACATCCAAAACATATCTCCCCATAGATATGTCAAGGATAAGACCCCCTACAAGGCTTGGAGTGGCCTCAAACCAGAACCGACCCACTTTTTTATTTTTGATTCACGTACATGGGCCCAGATTCCCTCTAAGAAGAGGCAACCACTTGATCCACAAAAGAAATTGTGTATATTTATTGGATACCCTGACAGTGTGAAGGGATATAGACTCATTGATCTTTCCTTGGATCAACTCATCATTGAGAGAAGTGTCCAATTCAAAGAAAGTGCCTCCCACGTACCTCAACAGCTGCATGTAGACACGTTTTTTCTTCCACCTGTCATAAATGATGAGAATTCACATGTCGACTCTTATTCAAATGAGATTTCTAATACAGAGGATTCATATGATCCATACATAGAGTTAGTACAGTCATATGCAGAGTCAGTGCATGCAAATGCAGATGCAGATCCAGAGAAGAGTCCCAAGTGGGCCAAGATTACTCATCAGGATGCAGGAGATCTTGTTGGGGATCCATTTGATACTAGGAGGACTCAATCTAATTTCGAGGAGCCTCCTCTTGCACTCACTACCACTGAACCAATGCCACCCAAGCATATTGTATTGGTTCAGTCTTCATATCCATGGTTCTATGGTGAGGCTGTTGGAAATCCCTTTTGAGAATCCACTGTGCAGGAGGAGTACTCCTCAAGAACAAGACTTGGGATCTGGTTCCCCTTCCTTAAGGAAGGAAAATTTTCAGTGCAGATGGCTCTACAGGACCAAGAGCCCAATGGATGGACATACAAATCCAAGTTATTTTCCAAAGGCTATCAACAGGTGCATGGAATTGACTATGATGAGACCTTTTCTCTAGTAGAGAACATGGATTCCATATGCTTAGAACTTGCCATTGCAATAGCCAAGGGATGGGAATTCCATTAGATGGACGTGAAGAATGCATTTCTTCACAATGATCTCTCTGAGGAGATATATATAGAACAACCCTAGGGATTTATGCAGGATTCATCTTTGGTTTGTCGACTGAAGAAGTTTCTTTATGGCCTCAAGTAGGCCCTGAGGGCATGGTATGCTAATATGGACTCATACCTATTGTCACAGAACTTTATACATTGTAATTCAAACCTGAATGTTTACATTCTCAGGACGGTTGATTCATTTCTACTCCTAGTTTTGTATGTTGATGATTTGTTGATCACCAGTTGCTCGACTTCAACGATTATTGCAATCAGAAGGATTTTACATAACAGGTTCTTGATGACAGACATGGGTCCACTAAATTTATTCCTTGGACCTGAGATCAGTCAGAATGCATGAGGCATCAAACTATCTCAGGCCAAGTATGCACAATATCTCCATGAGAAATTTCACATGACAGAATACAAGCCTTCCCCGATTCCTTTCTTATCAGTAGTCAAACTTGAGGATGGAAAAGACACTCCATTGGTTGACATCACACTATATAGACAACTAGTGGGGAGCTTGTTGTATCTCACACACTCCAGACCAGACCTCTCTTATGCAGTTGGATCAGTCTCCAGGTTCATGTAGGAGCCTCATGAGCTACATTGGAAGGATTCAAAGTGTAACCTTTGATACGTATAGGGAACCATCACCATTGGGATTCACTATGAAGTAGAATCTACATTGGACCTCATCGCATTCACTGATTTTGACTGGGTTGGTGATAGCATTGATTGCAATCCCACATCTGGTTACTTACTTAGTCTTGGTTATGTGCCTATCTATTGGTCGAGCAAGAAGTAGGATGTTATTTCTCTGTCTTTGAGAGAGGCATAGTATAGAGGGGTATTTAACATAACCATTCAAGATATGTTGCTACAAAATTTTCTCACTAAGTTGGGCATTCAGTTTCATCGATCGATCACCATCTGGTCTAACAACCAGAGGACTCTAAAGTTATACAAAGATCCAGTTCAAAGTTAGAGAATGAAGCACATAGAGATCCACATGCACTACATCTGGGACTTAGTACACAAGGGGATCATTGACCTACAATTTTCTCCTTCAGTAGAACAGACTGTAGACATCTTCACCAAGACCTTCATTGAGTAGAAGTTCCATTCTCTACATAGTCATCTTGGAGTGAAGGACACGATTTCCTAGCAACTATCAGTTCTTCTTCTTACATACATTGTACTTTGAGGGGGGTTTCCCATGAGTTTTTCCCTCTTTCCTCATTTATTTCAGTGTATATTTTGTATTTGGGTACCTAACATGACCTCGTTGCTAGGACCCATTCTTTATTTTCACCATAGTGATGTTCAGGGGTGGTGTTGGAGATACTTCACACACACCTAGGACTTATTTTTCCTAAGGTTTTACCTATGTTTATTAGTCATTATTTAGTATCCTATAGTTTAGGGATAATATGTCTCTAGGAGAATATTATGTTTAGTTCATAATTCAGTTTGATCAGTTGAGTGGAGTCTAGATGCCACATTGGGATCATCACCATGCAACATTGGGATCATCACCAAGAAATGTGCATTGTCCTTGGGATTATCACCAGACTAGTGCATTACTCATGATTCCCTAATCTCCTCCTCACTTCACTTTGTTTCAGTCAATTAACTGAAGACTGAGATACTAGTTAACTCAGACTAGGTGGCAATTCACTCCTGTAACTGCCTGAGAGACTAGACTAGGTGGAAGTTTACTCCCGTAATTGTTGGTGTGTATCCAGATCACTCTAGACCACCACTATGGTGCATTGGCCTCTCCTCTAGTGCGCATTAGTTTATTTATACATAGTATATCATGTGTAAATTATGATTCATTCATTTGGTTAATGAGAATTATTCCATTCTTTCTCTCTTGCTTCCCTTTTCTCATATTTTCTCTGCAAATTGTGTATGTCATTTGCTAGCTAGAATTATTCTATGAAAGTTCAACACATTTGCTGTAATACCCCTAGGGAGAACCCCAACTGTAAATGTAAATGAAAAATTACTTAAGTTGGTGAGATGTTTGATATCATTTTTGCATGCACCTTTCATGGTATAGTGCGCACATGTACTACGCACTAAAATGACGAAGTGTACACATTCCAGGATATCGCGCACAACAAACTTAAGTGCACACAATTTTGAGGCTAGACAACCTTTGTGTATATGTTGATTTTTGTAGGTTGGTGAGCCAGTTTATTATAAGCCAGAAGGCTTATGTGATGATTAGGCCAGAGATCCTAGATGTTGAAGGCTAGTGGGCCTATTTTTGTATATGTAAATACTCATATCATTAATATTACACATCGGTGTGTGTAGACCGACCATGATAAAAGAGTATGGGGGACTAAAATTCACTAGTTGGGGAAAGGGAGATAAAATTTAAGGATAAGGGGATAAGATAGGGAGATTAAACCAAAAAGGAATATTATATAATATTCCTTAAAGTATAAATTATGGATAATGATTTTATCCTAAGTTCTAAGGATGGGGACAAGTGGGCCAAAGTAGCTCTCAACATCACAAGTGTCAATTTGGGAACATGCATACATAAAGTCTTGACTTAGTTCATTTTCCCATTCATTCATTCCATCATCATTCACTCACTCATTCAAATGGCCTTCGTACCTTCCTGTAACTATATCTGTAACCGTACATGTACATGTACTTGTATCCATACCTGTACCCATACTCATACATGTATTTGTATCTAGTTAGCTTAGGATATGGATTGAAGAAGCGGGTTGTTAGGCCCATGGGATATTGAAGAGGCAGGTTGTTAGGCCCATGAGAAATTTCTCTCTAGGTGACAGAATTGTCAAGAATTTATTTACTGAAGGTGCCAAACTATAGCTATAGGGATCTGAGACTTCATGTTCAGCCTATTGCTAAAGCCTGGAAAGGAAGTGGGGTAACCGCAGAACTGTTGAAAAGAGAAGGGGCACACTTCCTGGGGTGGGATAGGCATGTGAGGAATGAGGGATTGTAGGCTATTAGTTTGAGTTGACACATGTGATGGAGTCTTTCCTGTTGTCTGAGATACATCAGCCTGGTTAGGAATCCCTTTACCAGAGTGGAGTTTAGTCCCATATCAAGGGTGACCCACTACTGAGAGTGATGAGCAATGTGGTCTAAGGCTAGGAGGTTCGTGGAAGATCTGCACATAGTTGGTAATATTCTTACCAAGATAAGTGTCAATTATGTGTTAAATTACATGCTGCATTATTATTTATGCATTTATTTTTATGGGTTTTTCCTGTTTGTGTTGCATGTGTATTTTTATTATTTTTCTGTATGAATTTGTGCATTTGCATAATGTATTTGTCTATTTTAAGTTATACATATAAATTTCTGCAAGAGAATTTGTGTCTATATGTTTTAAATTGTATACAGTTCGAAAATTTTATGTGGCATAGCCCAGTTGGATGTTGGGGATGTTACAATATGGTATCAGAGCTCCATTTTTCAACACTGAGCCTGGATGGGTTGAGCAAGTTGAGTTGAAGTGAAATTCCATAGAGAATTGATTTCGAAGTGGTCAAATTTCAAGTTACAGAGCATCCATGGTAAAAATTAGAAGCAATTGCATGGAATTGGGAAAAGGCCCCAATTTATGTTGTTAAATTCATGGGAAAATTGAGAAATTTGGCCAAGTAGTGAGACATTCTTAAATTTATATCTTTTCTAGAAAATTCATACATAGATTGGGTTGAATTTGAAGTTACAGGGAAGCCATGACAGATGGAGTGAGATTAGTTGATTAAAATTCTCAATTCATGAATTGAGTTTGGGAAAAATTCATTCTAGGAATGTCAACCAATAGCGATTTGTTGTTGCAGAGGTTGAATTGGTGTTATCAAGGTGAAATTGAACAAATTTCATAGTTACAGAATGTCTATGGTAAAAAATGGGGATAAAATTTAGCAAAACCCCCAATTTCTACAACAGAATTCACGAGGCATTGATTCACATATAAATGAATGTGTGCAAGTGTGCACACTAAAAATACATGATGTGCAGTGAAAAGCTTGTGATGTGTAGAAAATATTGGTGTGCAGGTGTGCGCACTTAAATTTTGTGTTGCACGGTGTAGAGTGGAAATGCGCAGAAAATATTGACGTGCGGGTGTGCACACTTAAATTTGGCATTGCGTAGTGCAGAGTGGAAATGTGTGGAAAATATTGGCGTACAAGTGTGGAAATTTAAATTTGGCATTGCGCGATGCAAAGTGGTAATGCACAAAAAATATTGGTGCGCAGGTGTCCACACTTAAATTTGGCGTTGCGTAGTGTAGAGAGGTAATGCATGGAAAATATTGGTGTGTGGATGTGCACACTAAATTTAGCATTGAACAGTGTGCATGGATGATTTTAAGGATGGAAATTTATTTTAAAATGTAGAAACCTTGGCGAATCTAACTAATCCTTCATATGCCAACTATAAATGTTTGGCTATATTTTTGTAAAAATATTCTAATTTCTAAGGATTTTATATAGTTTTTATAAACTTTTGGTGATTTTTAAGGTAAAATAATGGTAAAATAATTTTATCCTATAGAATTTGGGCGAATCATTTTTAAAATAGCAAATCTCGTTTTTGGAAAAACCATGGAAAATTAGCCCATGAGCGAAATTTAGCCTCTAAAATTTAGTCAGTGTGTATTGAGTGGTGCATGTGTAATATTGGCATGTGTGGTGTGCTCACGCATAATAACAGCATGCGTGGTGTGTGAAGTATTGACAGAGTGCAGAGAAATTTTGTTAGTGCACACGCAATGTGGGTATATGTTGTCACATGACAATTTAATCAATGATGCACGTAGAGTACTGGTGAGTAGTGGGGGCGTACTAAAATTTGTCATGGTGTAGTGCATAGAGTGAAATGCACGTGTAATATTAGTGTGTGACACAGAAATTGCATGCAACATGTATTAGTGCATGAACCAAAATTGTTCACGGTAGATATTGGTGCGTGACACAAAACTAGTGCACACCATTTATTGGTGCAACAAAGAAGTGATCCACATTGGTTATAGGTGTGTGGAGCATGCACTACCTTATGGTGTTATTTTTCATGCTAAATATGGGTGTACATGTTCAAATTTATGCACACGAAGTCATTTGGATGGTGTACAACAACAAAAAACTAGTGAATTTCTGCAACATTTTATATTGTTTGAAGGTCATCTTTTTGCAACACGTTTTTGAGTCCCTAAACAACATTTTTAACTACTCAAGAAACTCAAGAATAGACTATACTAAGGTTCACTCTTTCTCTATATCTCAAATGAAAGATCCCGGAGAGAGATTTCTAATGGTGTAAATCATTCGTCAAACGGAGTTTTTATGAGGAAGTTACAGGACAAATAGTGGAGGGTAAATTTTAAGACCCAACTAACTTCGAAGGGCCATAAATTTCTTCCCTGGAATCATAGTGATGCATAGGAGAAGTCTATGGAAAGATATTGAACCATAGAAAATATTTCTAGAGCTGAATTAAAATTCTGGGCATGTTAAAAAAAAATAAGCTTGTATTATTCTAGACCAAAAACACTAATTGGCCTAGAACTTCAGCAGGTTGTAACTAGCAGCCCCAAACCCAGAAAGAGGTGAAACTTGGAAAAAAATTTCAAAATATGTATATGAATAAACTCAATTGAGATCCTACTAAAAATACAATGGAGTAGGTGCAAAAATGCATAATTACAGTGCATAATTGCACCAAGTTGAAGAGTGAACAAAAAACAATTAATGGACAATTTTCAAATAACCATAACTTTCTGCTCAAGACTCAGAATTGAGCATGGAAGCAAGTGTTTGAAAGGTATTGGACACTAGAATATAATTATTCACCCAGAAAATTGATTTTTGCATTCAATTTTTAGGAAATCAGAAGAAATAATTTCGATGCAGTGTTGAACCAGAATGGTTCATATTTTCATGAAATTGTTGAAATAGTTAGCCTGACAAAGTTCTCTTGGTTGCACATTTTGTAGATTTAACAACAACTAAATCATATGAGTATCAACACTGAGTGCATAGGAATGGAATATGCACAAGGGGATTACATCCAGGAAGATGAGATCTGAGGGATGGATGTCCATATGGGCATTGAAGGAACAAACTCCAATGGACATGGAGAAGGAAGGGATGAAAACATCAATATGGTAGAGACCATTAAAAATTTGTAGAAGGATGTCCAAAGCCATAAAGATGATAATGAAAGGATTATGAGATCCAAGGAGTAGGAGGAGGAATTCAACATGAAGTTAATGCAGAGTTTGAACATAATAGAAAATAAATTGGATAAGCAAAGTGGCTCAAGTAAATCAGGAAGTCACAGGTCTCCTAATGAGAAACAAAGAACAAGAAGTGTTAGTAGACATCTCCATCACTCCCCAAGGCATTCCAATAAGAGATCACACAACAGCTCAATTCCATCCCCTGTCAGGAAGCATAAGATATCTGGTGTGGATGAGCTATGAGGAAAAATGAACAAAATCAAACTTCCTACATTTGATGGTGAGCACAAGAAGGATGAAGATGTAGAGACATGGTTGCTGAGCATGAGAAAGTATTTTCAATTGCATAATTATTATTCTCCTGTAGAAGGAATAATTTACATCTATCAACTCAAGGGAAAGGCATCCATGTGGTGGGATTATCTTGTGCAGGTGTAGCACATTAAAGAGAAAAATGTTACTTTGAAGGAATTCAAGAAGTATTTTGAAAAGAAATATTTGACTAAGAGATATTATGACAAGAAAATGAAAGAGTTCTTTGAACTCAAACTTGGGAGTATGACTATAAATGAATATGAAAGAAGATTTTTAGAACTGTTGAAGTATGTTTCTTTCATCAAGGATGAGAGATTTCAGACTCAAAGGTATTTGAGTGGATTTCCATCATTCATCAGTGAAAAAATACAGTATGATGATCCCAAAACATTGGAGGAGACCATAAGGTGAGCTAAATGCCTATATAATTAGCAAAAAGCAAGTCCAACTTTCCAAAAACCTTGGGAAGACAAGAAGAAATTCAATATGCATCATAGGAAGAAGGGGACTAAGCCACCATTCTTCAAAAATAATCCTCAGGGACAGTCGACTTCCAGAAAACCCCAAATGATGGAGACAAGGGGTCAAAAGCCAAGGTAGCCCACCTATTCAATGTTGGGGTTGTAAAGGAGATCATATGTTTAGAGATTGTCCTCACAGAGTTGAAAAAGTGAGAATTGTTCATAATATACAACAAGTTGAAACAGTGGAAGACATGGGCAGAAGTGTACCAAGGATCTATGCATCCCTAGACAACAAGCAAGCAAAGTATCAGTTACATATGATTGAAGTGTAAGGTATGATCAACAACCAAAACATTACTATTTTAATTGATTCAGGTGCTATTCATAGTTATATAGATCCTAATATGGTGGAAAGATTGAATTTTCCAAGAAGAAATCATGCAAAATCTTGGTTGGTGCAATTGGCTATCGGATC
>CBVK0100184673.1:0-19009 GCA_900067695.1 Picea abies
TCTTTACATTATCATACATATGAGCACTAACTCGTAATGAGGCTACAACCTCTGTTTTGCAAGTTGCTACTTGCTGAGAGCACCAACTCTCTGTTTTCTCTAGCACCCACTAGAAGGAAGCACCAACTCGCTAGATTCTCTAGCACCAACTAGATGGAAGTACCAACTTCCAATCATACAGACACCAACCTGTATAACATAGAAAAATAGTTCTCCATTGCACCACCCTGCCACCCTGGTTTCTCTGGCTGCAACCAGATGGAAGCTACAACTCCCTGTGTTCAAGCACCCACTTGAACCTATGAGGACAACAGTCCTCCCTAGCACCTCCCTACAACCCTAAATTATAAATTCTTTGTTACTAAAACTTATTACAACAATATAAAGTTATTCAATGGCTTACTAGCCTTGTCGTTGTTTTGTTACACTGCACTACCCTGTCTGCATCAGTGTCTTCTGCACACCTCTTGCACTTTCTGTTCTTCTTCCTTTTATGGTCTATGAGCCATATCCATTCAATGCACCATTCCTCAACTGTGCATTTCTTCTCCTGCACTCTGCCTCCTTGCACACCCCTAAATTCTCTTGCACAACGAGAACCCCTATCTCTTATTTGTTCCACATTCTTATAGACTCTGTGCTCTTTGTGCATGCGATATTCTCAATGCCTCTACATGCTCACTCCGCGCCAAATTCCTCCACATATTGAGTGCTCCGCCTCATCATCATCGTGACTCTTCAACTTCTTCAGTATTTTTTCCCATGCATTCAGCATCACTGGGTGTTCTATCTAGATTTCTCAGCTTCTATGGCAGTTGAGGCTCTTCGTCTTCTCTGTCTTCGATGAGCTTATCCTTTCTATTTTTAGCTACTGACTTCAATGCTCATCCACCTGTCAATCCCTCTAAGAGTTTTCTTTCTTCACTAGACGAAGCTTGGAGACTCTTCATCTCCTCTCACAATCACACAGAGTCTCTTCAAATCTTCTGGCAGAAACCATCAATGGTTTCTAGCAGTTACACTATGACGGGCATCAATAGTCCTTTGATTATGCTCAGATCATCTGCACCATTAGATTAGTTGTGATTCATGCATTTCTCACTTTCACAATTCGGATATTCTACGATAAGACATCTTGAATCTTCATGTTGCGAGCTCTGAAAAGGAGCTTGGTTGTTGTAGCTCCCTCCTGTATGTGACCACAGGTGGTGACCACCAATTATAGCGATATTTCACCTTTTCGGTATTTCGGCATTCGTATGATCTCGTGTTTTGACACTCCCGGATGCGATCCCCAAAATTCCAAGGCAGAGCTTATCTGCACTAGGTCCTTCCTCCACATGACCATGGCTATGACCAAGCGCTTATCCATAAAGTTCTTTCACGATTTCTCATTTCATGAATCTGGAGATGAGGCATCTTGACTCTCCAAGTCGCAATCCCTGAAACACTGAAAATAAGCTTATCTGAACTGACTCCTTCCCTTCTCGTGACCACCGATGGTGACCATAGGCTATGCCAAAAGGCACTTCACAATTTTATAAACTTCATATGATCGACGGTTGAAATCTCCATAGATCCGACGGTCCAGATCTTATTGCGATATCACATCTCACAAGTTTCCACACCATGCTCCATTGACTCCAAGTTAGCGACTTGTCCAATGGTTCGACGATCCAGATCTGATCTTGATCTGACGGTTGCGATTAAATCGCGATTTTGCTTATCACGATTTCAATGGTTATGTTTCTTGCCTCTCCAAGTCATGAGTCACGAAGCTTCGATATGGAGCTGGATCAATGGTCCAGAGTAAACCTCGATCTGATGGCTGAGATTGTTTCACGATTTCGCTGCTTTGCGATTTCATCCACCTTCACGATTTCGCCGCTTCGTTGCGATTTTGACACTTCGCGATTTTGTTGTCCTTGCCATCGCTGTTCTTTTCCATCAATGATCTTTTCCATCGATGATCTTTGCCATTACTTTTCTTTGCCATCGCTGATCTTTGTCATTGCTGATCTTTGCCATCACTGATCTTTGTCATTGCTGATCTTTGCCAACACTGTTCTTGTCATCGCTGATCTTTTCCATCATTGTTCTTGTCATCGTTGATCTTTGTCATAGCAGATCTTTTCCAACACTGTTCTTGTCATCACTGATCTTTTCCATCACTGTTCTTGTCATCGCTGATCTTTTCCATCACTGTTCTTGCCATCAATGACAAGCTTACTCCCAATTGTAAACCTTCCAACAATCTCCCCCTTTGGCATTGATGGGAACAAAGGCAACCCTGTTCTTTTCTCCCCCTTTGGCATCAATGTCAAAGAAACCACGCTCCCCCTGAGACGTTGCATTAATTTTAAGAGGTATCAGTTATGAAACCAATACATGACTCCCCCTAATAGGATGGACTCTCTTAGATGTGAGACGGGATGACACCCAACTTTTGTCTGAGATATTCAAATGGTGTCTTTGCTAGAGGTTTAGTAAAGATATCTGCAATTTGTTCTATAGTGGGAATGTAATTGACCTAAACAATCTGATTGGTGACCTTCTCTCTTAGAAAATGATATTTTATGGGAATATGCTTGGTCTTGGAGTGAAATACAGGATTTTTAGACACACTGATGGCACTAGTGTTATCACAATCAATTGGGATCGGTGCAGTGTATTTTACCTCCAAATCTGCAAGTGTCTAAATCATCCATAATACCTAAGTGAAACAGGTAGCAACAATAATGTACTCTGTCTCTATGGTTGATAAATAAATGGAACCTTGCTTTTTACTAAGCCAGGCTACTAAGGAGTCACCTAGAAAGAATGCTCCTCCACTGGTGCTTTTTCTCTCATCAACACAGTTTGCCCAATCTGCATCTGAATAAGTAGTCAGTTGAATATTTTGATTTTTGGGATACCACAGACCATAAGTCATTGTTTCTTTCAAATACCCGAATATCCTTTTGACATCTTGCAAATGACTCTATTTAGGTGTAGCTTTATATCTTCCTACCATTCCTACAACATGCATTATGTCTGGGCGAGATGCTATGATGTACAACAGGTTTCCTATCATTGATCGATATGAGCTTTGATCAACATCAGGTGAATCATCATCCTTGCTTAATTTATCATCATCCTTGCTTAATTTACATCCAGTTACCATAGGTGTACCCACAGGCTTAGAATCTTCCATTTGAAACCTTTTCAACATTTCTCTTAGATATTTTTCTAAAGAAATGAACATCCCTTCGTGCCTCTGAGTAATTTGCAGACCAAGAAAAAATGACAGATCTCCTATCATAGACATTTCAAATTCAGACTCCATGGCAAAAGCAAACCATTGTACCAATGAGCCCTTATTACATCCAAAGATGATGTCATCTACATAGACCAGTACAATAAGCAAATTATTATCCTCTATTTTAATATACAGATTGTTGTCAGCTGTTCCTCTCTTGAACCCTTTGTCTTTGAGATACGTATCTAGTCTGTGATACCAGGCTTGAGGGGCCTGTTTTAAACCATATAAATCTTTCTTCAGCTTGCATACTAAGTTAGGGTTGTTAGAAAGTTTGAAACCCTCTGGTTATTCCATATAGACTTCTTCACTTAAATCTCCATTTAGAAAGGCTAACTTGACATCCATTTGGTAGACTTTAAACCTTTTATGACAAGCATAGGCAAGAAACATTCTGATAGCTTCTAATCTTGCTATGGGCGCAAATATTTCACCAAAATCCAGTCCTTCTATCTGAGCATAGCCTTTACAGACTAACCTTTCTTTGTTCCTGATAACTTGTCCTTGCTCATTCAATTTATTCTTAAAGATCCATTTGGAGCCAATGACATTTTTACCTTTAGGTCTTTGAACCATCTCCCACGTATTGTTTTTCTCAATCTTATCAAGTTCATCATTCATTGCCTTAACCCAATGATCATCTTTGCTGGCTTCATTGAAATTCTTGGGTTCCAGCATGGATATGAGAGCTATATGAGATTATTCGGTGGTTTTTATTAGCTTTCTCCTGGTTTGTACACCTTTGTCTTTTTCTCCAATTATCTGACTTGCGGGATGATTCTTTTGAATGATTCTGGAGGAGGAATTTGTAGTTGCCTACTGATTTGAGTCTGTCTGAGTGTCTGAGTCTTCATCTGATTCAGAGTCTTCGTTTTCCGATTCTTGGACCTATTCATCTTCAACTTTAGCTGTGTCTTCTGTAGAAGACTCATTACTGTATACCTCTCTTGCTGGGATTCCTTCATCAATTTTTACACCAATACAGTCAACCATTTTATGCAGCCTCTTATTATAGCATCTATATCCTTTACTGTTTGTAGTATACCCTAAGAATATACCTTCATCATCCCCGTCATCATATTTTCCGAGGTTCTCATCATTATTCTTTATGTAGCGTTTACTCCCAAAGACTCTGAAGTGTTTGATTGAGGCAAGTCTTCCAAACCATAATTCATAAGGTGTCTTGTCACTTTGTGGTCTGAGGTGGGATTTGTTAAGCACATGGAATGCTATGTGTATTTCTTCTACCCAGTAGGTTTGACCAATGTTCTTCTCATTCATCATTGACCTGGCCATTTCCTACACTGTTTTGTTTTGCCTCTCAACAACTCCATTTTGTTGTGGAGTTCTTGGGATTGTGTATTCTCTCTTGATCCCATGTTCATCGCAAAATTCCTTGAAGTCTCTTGACATAAACTCTCCTCCCCGATATGATCTTACTACCTTTAACCTCTTTCCTGTTTGAGTCTCTGTTAAAGCCTTAAATATTTTAAACTTCTCAAATGCTTCAACTTTTTCTTTGAGAAAGGCAACCCAAGTAAGTCTGGAGTAATCATCGATAATCAACATGAAGTACTTTTCTTTCCCTGTGCCTTCCTGTCTTGATGGTCCACATAAATCCATATGAACTAGTTGGAGTGGTTTATCTGTTGAAGTAAATCTCTTGGACTTAAATTGTGTCCTGTTTTGCTTCCCTACTTGAAAGGGTTTACACATTAAATCTTGGGGCTTTGATATTCTTGGAAGATCTTTTACTGCCTTGAGGTTTTTGAGTTTGATTAAGTGGCCAAAGCTTAGATGTCTAAGTCTCCTATGCCATAACCAACTTTCATCATGTTTTCTTAGATGACATTCTTCTCTATTTTCTTTCAACACATATACATTATTTTCTGTCCTTATGCCTTTGGCCACCACTTGTCCTAAGTTTACAGACTTTATCTTGCAGTCCTTGTACGTGAACAACACTTCGCATCCTCTATCACACATTTGACTTACACTGAGCAGATTATGCTTCAGCCCATCCACAAGTAGAACATCTTGGGATTTTCCTTTTCCATTACTTAAGATCACCATCCCTTTGCCCTTTATTTTCTCTGGAGCATCATTTCCAAAGGTTACGTTTCCTGATTTGCTTTCACTTAGAGATAGAAACTTGCCTTTGTCTCCTGTCATGTGTTTGGAGAATCCACTATCTATATACCAAGGGTTCTCTTTTCTTTGAGTGGACAACACTAATCCACACTTGTCACTTTCCTTCTTTCAAAACTTGACATTTTTAGCAAGAGATTTCGAATCTGGTTCATATTCCCTTAAACAGTAGTCAATAGATTTGTGTCCATAGTTATGATAGATGTAGCATTCAATCTCATTGTTCAACAAGTCAAACTTATTGGTGCAACATTTTCTACTCATTGACTGTTGATTATTTCTTGACCTCTTTAGTTGCATGTCCCTGGTCTTAATTTGGCAGTTGGCAGTCAGTGAAGGTTTGTTACTTGGCTGCATCATTCTTTGTTCTGGCAAGTATTTATTCCTTTGAAATCTTAATTGCTCATGTCTAAGTCTTAAGGAACAATTTACAACTTTGTGACCAAAGTTAGCACAGTAGAAACAATAGCCATAGAAGAATTCTTTGTACATGGAAAATGGTTGTCTTCTTTGAGCAAATCGATTTCTTCCAGATTGATGATGTCATTCAATAGTGATCACATTACTTCTTTGTTCTACAGATTCAGATATGGAATCTTTTTCCTTACTCGACCTGGGCAGTTGATTGTCTTCCTTTGTTTTTGCAGGATTGTTATTGTCATTAGTTTTACTTTTGACAAACTTGATGAGTTCTTCATTTCTTGGCTTACCACTACTTGATCCCTCTTGATACCCCAAGCCAGTTTTCAGCTTTGGATTCCTTTGCTGATTTAGAATGGTGGCCAATCCTTCTGAGGATTTGATACTTGAGAGATTCTGATTATACAAGGCTTGAAACTTATCCATTTCTTTCCTCGTTTTCACTACTTCTTGTTCTAAGGCTTCACATATTGCCTTCTTTTCTGATAGCTGCTGTTTCAGAATCTCTTCGATTTTCTTTTCCTTTTCCAATTCTACTTTTAGTAGGATAAGGCCTTCATCAGGTTCTTTACTGTCTTTCTCGAACTTTATCAACAATTGTCTTTGCTTTCTGTTCTTGATTCTTAGTCTATCAATATCTTCCAGTGCACTGATCAATTCTCCTTCCATGTCAACCACAACTTCTTCTTCATCACTTCCTATTCTTTTATTATCATAATCCTCTTTGGCCATAAGTATGAAGTCATTTAGTTTAGCTTCAATAGAGGAGTCATTTTCTTCATCATCTGAAGGATCATCATCATTGTTTACGCACAAACTTTTCTTCTTAAAGTTTTTCTCTTTAAAGAAATTTCCATGTTTGTACTTCTCCTCATCATCACATGTCTAATACTTTCCTTTGTGGGGACATTTATTTGAAAAATGACCTGTCCTACCATAGTTGAAACATTTGAAGGAAAGTTTACCTTTGTATTTGCCTGATCCCTTCTTCAGTCTCTTCACAAAATTTGCTTCAATTTCATTGTGCTCAGAATCCTCATTCTTGTCTTCTTTAAATGATGCTTCTCTGGAGGTANNNNAGTCAATGTTCCTAGCAGTTGATCAAACCCCAAGGTTTTTAGATCATTAATTTCTTCTATGAAAAATACCTTCGGGTTGAACCTATCTGGGAGAGATCTCAAGATTTTCTGAACTAAAGAAGGTTCATCAATTGTTTCACCAAGTGCCTTCATTGCATTTACCATTTCTTCTACTCTTAGAAAGTATTTTCCAACAGTTTCATCTTCCTTCATCTTCAGTTGTTCAAACTGTATTCTGTAGGTTTGAAGCTTTACATCCTTTACTTTCTCATTACCCTCATAGCTGCTAATGAGTTTGTCCCACATTTCTTTGGCAGTTCCTAGGTGCATAACTTTTATGAATTCTTCTTCTGCAAGCCCACTCAAGATAGCATTCATAGCCTTAGCGTTGAAGCTAAATTCTAGTTTGCCATCCTTATTAGCTAGCACAACTGGCTTTACATAACCAGTATCTACCACATCCCAGACATCTGCACCTTGTTGTTCCTGAGTTTATGCTTTAAGGCTATAAAGTATACCGTTAAGGCATCCGTAAATAATTTAAAGGAATGATTTGGGAATAAGAAATCAAAGGAAGATTAAAGCAGAATCAGTTTCTCAACTGTCTCTGTCTTTCTTCCTATTTTTCTTGGATGCTAATGTCTCTCTGAATAGCAGCCCATAAACATTCTAACTCAACCCGGTTAGTTGTTGTTTGTAAAATGGTATTAAATAAATTCAAGGCAATACTGGTTTGATCCTGAAGGCCTGGTTCAACGTTGGGTTGTATGCTACTTGGGACAGTCATGGATGATAAAACTTTATTTATTTGTAAAAGGATTTTAATAAATTTGTTACTTCAAATTTTCCAGAGATGAGAACAAAAAAAACAATTTTAAAATTCAAAACAATAATGTAAACACATTCAAGGCCGTTTCCTGGATTTGTAACAATTTCAAGAATCGTAAAATAACAGATAAACACTACAGAAAAATATGAGGCTTTAATCAAGAAAGAATCTCATATTTCAATAGACAATGATGAAAGAAAAAACAATGTTTCTAACAAGAGTTAAGTATTAAGGAACAAAAGTTTTACAGGTCTTAAAATTACTAAAAGCGATTTCAGAGGAAAAACTGTAAATCATTTGACATCCAAACCAATCTGAAATATAAATCAATGATGTATATAACTTCAAATTGATTACTCGTTAGAAAAACATTGAAAAGAAAAATTCAACAAAGTATAATAAATAGGGTGAAGACACATAGCTACAAATTTGCAGGATCCAGAATCTCGTTTGTGATCTATATTCTGATGTATTTGAAAACTGATATTACAAAATGGCTCTCTCTAAAAATTCCGAATCCTTTTCTCAACCTTTAGAAACTATATTTATACATTTTCATCAAAATTTCTCGTTGGTGACTAACCAACTTCCTAATATTACGGTTACATAAAAATAATGTCAACCGTTTACAATTTCTTTCTAATCTTAAACGATAAAAACATTTTAAAATATTTTAATCTTGCGTTGATGAACTTCCTTTTTCCGCATCAATACACTGAACGCATTTCCCCGAAAACTTCACAAAAGTCTTGGGAGCATTTAGTAACTCATTTGCTTCAAATAAGAAAAATCTTTTCTACAATTCGGGCAACCAGTTTTCTGTCATCTTTTCTATGAATTTAATAGTTTTCAACTTTAGATTTGACATCACCATCCATTTGTTGATCTCTGTAATATTGATCAATTTAATGTTTGAAATCTCTGCTTTCATTTCCTCCAGCTCTTCTCTAAACCTTAGCTGGTGCTTGGCAATATTGATTTCACCTAATAATCCGGAACAACCATCTGTTCCGATATTCAAAGAAGCTCTTTCTAATAGATCGAAGATTCCCTGGCAATCATAGTTGAATTCTCTTGTTATTTGTTTATATTCGACCAGCTTTTATTCCCACACTTTTATTATTATGTCCCCTTTAACCTGTTCAGAAATAGATAATTTCTGAATCTTTCCAACCTCTTCTTTTGATGAGAAAGTCACTGCCTTCTGAAAAGTTGCTCTAGCTGCTTTCGCCTCCCTTTCCTTCTGGAACACATTCTCTAAATACTTATTTGTTTCTTGAAAATATTTTTGGACTACTTTCAGATTAAAAAACACTTTTTGCTGTTCCTCCTCTATTCTTACATATATCTCCAATGCTTGTGTCCTGAAATTTTCAAGTTCTATTACTTGATTAGTAATAGAAATAATTTTATCTTGTAAATGTTTGTTTTCTTCTTCCATCTTTCGAACCTGTTCATGTGTGACCTGTATTATGAGTTTTGCCTCTTCCAAGTATTTATTCTTTTTCTGGATTTCTTTCATATCCTTTAGTCTAGCTTGTTCTAGACCCTTTTGTATTCCCCAACTAATATTTCTTTCATTTTCTTTTAGTTTGTCTTGCAACTGAATTATTGTTTGGTCCTTCTGTTCAAGCATAGTTGTTAAATTTCCTACAGAATACATGTTTGATGATGCTATAGCACCCATTGTACCTTCCAATTCTGTAGCAAATTCTCCATCCTTGAGTTTCTGATCTGAAAATAGAAGGCTGACTTGTTATGCTATGCAAGCACCCTCTACTTCATTAAAATAAACTTTACAAGACCTTGCTTCATGTGTTAAAATATGCAAGATAAACTTATGTGTTAAGTTCATGTATCTTCTTGTAAATGATTATGTGTGAGGATATGTTCTTTTAAATGGTTAAATATGTACTTTCAATAAATATATAGCAACATAAATTGCAGCAAATAAACCATCAAACTCACAACAAGAACAACATGATAAAGGAGTTCACCCCCCTCTGGGCTACATCTCCTTGAGCCTCCATCAATGGACTTGGCTCTCTGGGATTAATTAGTCAAAATTTCTTTTACAAGCTGCTGCTCGACTCCAATGGAAAGACAGACTGTACCATTGATATCATAACACATAAAAACCCCAAAAATGACTAATAAAACTCTGAAAACGGATCATGGCTCATCTGGGCATGACCTCTTCTACATGTGGCCATAAGCTTCCCTGAGCTTCTCTTTGGCAAAAAACCTGTAAAAGTCCTAAAAATCCTCTGAAACCTATCCCAATGTGTTCAGAGCATAAAAATTAGCCAAAAATGATTATTCAATCACATAAAACAAACATAGGCTCACCAAACCAAGTCCTCGATCAATGAGGGCTTCAAGCTCCCTGGAGCTTGCTGAAACTTCAATGGTGAAAAAATTGTAGAAGAAGTCTTCAAATGGCCTTGATAATAGTGCCAATGGATTCAGGACATCCAAAAACCCCTAGCTGGGCTTTTACGACACCTCAATCGGCCAAACGATGAAGAAGTTAGGCCTCCTNATGAAGAAGTTAGGCCTCCTCCATTTTCCTCCTTCAAGCTTGCTGTCTCTGCCTCTACAAAACGCACCCTTTCTGAACGAACCTGACACACACGCAATATATAGTGTGAAAACCCAGCACCAGGCGCAACCGCGCCAATGGTGCAAACTGTAGGACGGTTATGGGCGTGCCAACCCCTAACCGCCTAGCACCTGGGCATATGCGGTCCTCCATACGACCTTGCACATTATAAAAAGGGGCTCCGTATATAGGCAAATAAAGCCATGACACATGGCGGGTCGTTAAACTGTCCAAACCACAATTTAAAACCGCACCAACCATCACACCAAGTCATATGGTATAACATACAAAAACCGTGGGCTTAAAAATCATTTGAAATGGCACGTGGTTTCCATATAACAAAGGGTCATATATCATATAACAAAACCACGGGTTTTATATTTGAAACCCCACGCAATTTATATATGGTCACGGTTCTATGTTAACATAATAAAACCTTGGGTCGGGGCTAAGCCCCGGCCCGACCCCCCACCATATACCATATAACATAAAGTTAAATATATTGTATTCCGTATAGATAACAAGGATCATCGTGTGGCCTATTGGCATGGCGGACTTACCAAAAATTTGACTAGTGTGGGAGGTTCGGGGGTCGAACCCCATGGACTCCAATAAAATTTTACAAACCAAAAACCAAATAAAGGGGTGCCACGTGGCAGCCCATGACTGGGCCACGTGGCACCACACCATTTAACCAAAATGATGCCATGTGTCACAACATGATTCACCCAGATGTCAGCTAAATGGACTGTACGGACTGCACAGTCGGCATCCATTTTTTTTTCCTGTTTGACGATCCAAACAGATCGCGATATCTCTCGCTCCCGACGTCCGTTTGAGACGAAATGAGTTGTGTTGGGTTCGTGATGACGAGGGCTACACTCACGTTTGTTTTGAGGCAATTCCGAGAACGTTGATTTTTGAGCTAAAATTTGACCCCTGGTCCAGATTTTGATTAGTTTCTTTCCATCTATAATAACTCTATGCTTTTTAATCATTCCTTCTCCTCTTGGATGAATTTCCTGTTTCAATACTTCTCTTCACTTTTTACTGAAAAAGTAATCTGATGAGGGGATTTCATCTCTCGAAATAGGCTCTAGATCACTGACATATAAAACTCCTTCATAGGGGGTTCCAAAAGTCGACTGTAATGGAGTTAAAGAGGTGATAGGACTACCAAGTTTTGTTGAAGTTTTTCCTCCTATATTTTTTGGAACATTCTTCATGATTTTTGGAATTGTTTCTGGCTCTTTTCCCTTATCCATTCCCGTTTATTTTGTTTGAGAACCCTCTGTATCTTGGGAAGGTATCTCAGTATTTTTCAACTTACCTTTATTATTTTCTTTATCCTGTATATTAGTTTCAAACCCTGGAGGGGATCCTTGTTGTTCTGGCGATGGGGTTGAAATTTCACCCTGTAAAATCTTAGGTAGGAAGCTTCGCCTATGGCTTTGAAAAGATGTGAACCCAGCCTGTGAGTCAGGTGGCAAGGCCCGGACTCTATTCAACACTTCTTCATAAGACTTAACATCTTTAAATATATCATCATAAATAGATACTTCATGTTCATATGCCTTTAGATTACAATGTATGTAATGCCTACTTATTATTTGGTAGGGGTCATATTTTCTGTGCTCAATATTTACTAATTTCACTTCTTGTAGTGACTCAGCCTCTACCTTAGAATGGCCTAAATTTGATAAAGAAAATTTCCCAACATGAACAGGGAAAGATGGCCATGATTTTTTCTGAAGTGCTTTTAATTCCAATCCAACATCGCCCTTGGCTATCTGATGAGATACTTCTCTGCATACCAATCTGTCTGGTAGGAATTTAGGGAGTGCATGAGGGGGAATGGAACAACCATAAACCCTAATGTAGGAAAAAGTTTCCTCAATGAACCAGTCGGCAACTGCTTTAAGACTTTCTATGATTGTATCTGAAATGTGAGGGGGTTCGCATCCAAAAAACATTTTTTGCATGGGAATAATAATAAAATGACAAACCTCGTAAAATGCGCCTTTAGCATTTTCTTCCCAAAGGGCCGAGTGGTGTTTATGAATGGGTTCTGTACAGGAAATACTCCAACTCCAATTCATTAATGGAAAGGGAGTCATAAAACAGATTGCATCCATTATGTATGCAGACATATAAAAATCCACTAGTTGTCCCTTTGACTTGGCTGCTTTATAGTTTAAAATTTGTTGTGTTAGGTTATCTGAAAAAATCTTATTCCAGTTAAAACCATTTCTTTCTGAAGCTTCCTCTAAAAAGGGTACCCAGTCTGCATGAAAATGACAGGGATCTTTTCTCCCAAAAAGTCTACATAACATAATGGCTATATAAACCATATATTCATTTAAGGAGGCTGTAGCATAAATCCCATGAGCATCAGCCCTAAATTTTTCTTCAGACCTCGCCCATCCTCTAATCATATCGAGATATGTTTGGTCTGCCTCAATACATTCCTTTCTCTGAAACTCAACTAAAAATTCAGCATTAAAAGTATGTTTATGATTCGGCGAGAGTTTATACATTACTTGAATGTGCTCTGGTCTGAATGAGCTGACGATAGCTCCTTGATCATTTAGAATGATCCTTGTTGGGATATCTACCTTATCCAGAGCCCGACTGATCATATCAATGTATGCCACCAGCCTTGGACGTGAAACAATCTTATGAAGCTCAGACTCAACTATGTACCAAAAATGATTTTCAGAGTCAGGATGAGCATTCTCTAATTCATATTCCAGCAAATCTGAGATTTGAGTCCACGATTTAATAGAATCTATAGCATGTGGAGTGGTATCAGAGATAATATCTCCTTCCTGTGTGTCTTCATTCTTTTTGGGTGCCTTTTTGGGTGCCATGACTTCTGTGTTTAATTGGAAACTTGTAACAACAAATGGATGAATGAGCTCAGCTTATAATGATAACACAGACATTCAAATGTTTATTTTGAATATATTTAAAAAATGACGAGATTTGCACAACTGTCACGAAATTAAAGCTCTTAATGCAGAAGATATTTTACCAAGATACTCTTTTAATGTCCGTATTCAAGTACCTTCGGGTTTTGAGGAAAACGAGAAACTTGCTTAATAGGTAAGCGAAACATAAATGGACACCTAAGAATGATTACCATTAATCTTGTTTTTAAGAAAAAGGTTAATTAATGTTAATCATAATTTAAAGATGAAAACTTTGTTTTCGGGGTTTCGGAAATCGTGATGTCGAGAGGTATGTCGTCGATGAAAAAACGATTTCCAAAAATGCGAAATCACGAAATTGCGATGGTTTAATTAAGATTTAAATGTTCTTAGCATGTTAATTCATTGAGATTAGATTTTTTTCGGGATTTCAGAAATCAGGATTTCAGAAATCGAGATTTCAGAAAACATGATGACAAGAGACATATGGTATTAATGAAATCCGATCTCCGAAATCGCGAAATCACGATGGCTTGTTTCTTTTTTCAAAATAGGACTTAACTTATCTTAATTAATTAAATAATCACAATTAAAGCCAAAACATAAAAAGTTTAATTTAATGTGACTTATAGATCGGGGTTTTGGAAATCGATATTTTGGGAAACATGATGACAGGAGACATGCTCTCATAGAACCGCGAATCCCGAAATCGCGACATAATTATTTTAACCTTTAACCTTTCTTAGAAGAGACTAAACTAATTCATTTTTTTTTAAATTAAGGTTCCAATGTTTTGGGAAATCAGGGATCGGGGTTTCGTGATTCAATTTGCATCAAACATCTGTTTACAAAAAACCTCGAATCCTAATTTCTTTAACGTTTAGCTTAAAAAATCGCAAATTTAAAATTACAACCAGTTTTAAATAATTTTTCAAAGAGCGTTGGAAAATTTATATTTTTGTAAAAATTTTTCCGTTCGTTATCCAAATTTTTTTTTGATAAAAAGGTATCGTGAATTTAGAAATGACGAAACTCTTATTTTCAGAAAGCCGTAACCCGAAAATTAAAAATCTATGCCTTAAGGATAAAAAATTTAAGCTCTGTTTCAACACACCTAACGACATTATGTAGGTTCTCATTCTAACTTTCTAGAAGGCAAAGTTTGTTCCATTGAATAGAGGGGCCTTATTGGTTGAATTTACTTCATAGATTGACATGTTTAAGCTCTAGGATATACCCTTAGATAAAAGGGGCTGGATCTGATACCAATTGTTGGACAACTGAGAGGGGGGGGTGAATCAGTTGTTACCGTGCTTAAACAATTATGCTTGTTTTAAACTCTTTGCAGAAATACTGAATGATGATCACAATAATGCAGGGAAATAAACAAGGGCACATTCAACATCAATCACATTTATGAGAAACACAGAGACAAATATTTCCCGAGGAAACCCATATAGGGTAAAAACCTATTTTTCTTTATATGATAAGTAACAGTTACATTCTTTACATTATCATACATATGAGAACTAACTCATAATGAGGCTACAACCTCTGTTTTGCAAGATGCTACTTGCTGAGAGCACCATCTCTTTGTTTTCTCTAGCACCCACTAGAAGGAAGCACCAACTCCCTGGATTCTCTAGCACCAACTAGATGGAAGTACCAACTTCCAATCATACAGACACCAACCTGTATAACAAAGAACAAGAGTTCTGCCTTGCACCACCCTGCCACCCTGGTTTCTCTGGCTACAACCAGATGGAAGCTACAACTCCCTGTGTTCAAGCACCCACTTGAACCTATGAGGACAACAGTCCTCCCTAGCACCTCCCTACCACCTTGAATTATAAATTCTTTGTTACTAAAACTTATTACAATGATATAAAGTTATTTAATGGCTCACCAGCCTTGTTTCTATTCTGTTACACTGCACTACCCTATCTGCATCAATGTCTTCTGCACACCCCTTGAAATTTCTGTTCTTCTGCCTTTTATTCTCTATGAGCCATATCCCTTCAATGCACCATTCCTCAACTGTGCATTTCTGCTCTTGCGCTCTGCCTCCTTGCACACCCCTGAATTCTCCTGCACAGCGAGAACCCCTATCTCTTCTTTGTTCCACATTCTTATAGTCTCTATGCTCTTTGTGCATGCAATATTCACAATGCCTCTGCATGCTCACTCCATGCCAAATTCCTCCACATCTTGAGTGCTCTTCTTCATCATCATCGTGACTCTTCAACTTTTTTGGTAGTTTTTCCCACGCATTCATCATCACTAGGTGTTCTGTCTAGATTTCTCAGCTTCTCTGGTAGTTGAGGCTCTTTGTCTTCTCTGTCTTTGATAAGCTTATCCTTTCTATTTTTAGCTACTAAATTCAATGCTCATCCACCTGTCAATCCCTCTAAGAGTTTTCTTTTTTCACTGGACGAAGCTTGGAGACTCTTCATCTCCTCTGGCGATCACACAGAGTCTCTTCGAATCTTCTGGCAGAAACCATCAATGGTTTCTAGCAGTTACACTGTGATGATCATCAGTAACCCTCCGATTATGATTAGATCATCTGCACCATTGGATTAGATGTGATTTATGCGTTTCACACTTTCACAATTTAGAGATTCTGCGATAAGACATCTCGACTCTTCATGTTGCGAGCTCCGAAAAGGAGCTTGGCTACTGTAGCTCCCTGCTCTACATGACCACAGGTGGTGACCACCGATTATAGTGATATTTCACCTTTTCAGTATTTTGACATTCGTATGATCCCGTGTTTTGACACTCCTAGATGCTGTTGAATGAAAATCTCCCTGCAGACAGGTATATCTCCTCTTGAGAGCTAGACTCTTAACTCTTAAAATAGAATATGCTTAACATGGACACTGAATTCCTTTTAGATCTATATAAACTGATGTATGAGGAGGAAGGAGAAAATAAGTACCTTTTATCGACGTTTGTCCCTGCACGCTCCGAGTTGAGCTTCGATCTTTCGCTCCTCGACAAGCCCTGTAGACAAACAATAGTACAACCACTTCCTACTCTACTGACATTAGCTTGAAAATATACCTATCTATTAGAAACAAGTTCATACGAGATCAAACACAAACTAGAAAGAAACAAGCCAAGCGTGTCATATTAATGAGAACAATGACATAAGTAACTTACAACTGTAGATGCGAGTGCAAAAACTTCGTCAAATCCCCTTTGTCTAACCCTTTCTCAAAAGATCCACGATCCAGATGACAACAGCTTCATTGATTACTCTCCTCCAGTTCACTGTGTGTTTACTATGAGACCATAGGTTTCATGCTTCTAATTCTCCCTCCTTTCCACCATGATAGAGCTAGTTTATATAGGTTTAGAGAGGCCTAACCTCTTGAGGCATCTGTAGGGTAAGTTGAGGATTTTCCTCCTTGAGTCAGGGATCTTCTCTAAGATCATGGATGAACCAAGAATTAAAATTGAACTGCCTTCCAAGATTGAAATATCTTCTCCTTATTCTCCTCAACATACCAACTCCTACCCAGAATAGGCAGCGCTCCCTCAAAAGGGCCATCAGAGAATTGTAGCGCTCCCTAGTAGGATTTAGGGGGGTTCTAGCACTCTTAAAATCAGTAGCGCTCCTCCTGAAGGGTTTTTTAGTGCTATAGCACTCCCTAGCAGTTTATAGGGGAGTACCAATGCTCCTAAGAGAGATATAGGGGAGCGCTCACTTCTAAAAACCTAGATTCAATGATTCTTTCAGGTGGCAAGAGGCATTTAACTTCAGTTAACCATTCCTCTTCCTTCAAACCAAGTGTTTGAGGCATTTTAAGTGTCGTCATAAGTATGACATAGGCATCATGGAAGTATGCTTTGCTTGACACTTGCGACACTTGTGAGCAACATGCGACACTTGTGACACTTATCAAAGCGAGTAATGTTGATGTGTAATAGATTTCCCCCCAAAGCATGAAGTTAGAAGATGAGAACTGATAACTGAAATGCTTTGTAGACTTTCAAGCAAAGGTATAGACGTGCAAAACCTGACAGAAGCCGCACACAAACATCCAACAAATATTATGACATGTTTCAAACCCAAGGCAGACATACCTATGCTTGGGTGATCAAGACTTGCAAGATATGGCTGCCATAAAATACACTGTGGATCCATAATTGTATTTATAAAAAGGTATAGCCACCAAGGATATAGTGTGGATATATACTCTGATGACCTGAAATGATCATAGCCATGAGGAATACAGAGTGGATCTATGAGATGACAAGACATAGCCACGACCAATACAAAGTGGATCTATGTGACAATATATGTGCCATTGTTCAAGAGAAGCTCCTTCGCAACCTGGGCAAAGTACATATCAAAGTGATCACTCAACCCAGGGTCTTCTTACCGATCCCAATGTAGTACAAATCTAACCATGTGAATAGATGTCCTGATGTCAAACATGGTAGAAACCACTTGATTACCGATCAATGATATAGACCGTTAACAAGCGCGAGGGAGATCACCATTAATGTCAATGATTCCCAAGGTACTCTAGTACATTCCAACGAATGTGAATGGATGATCTAGATTCGACCATCCATGGAATCATCTGATCAGAGTTCAATGGTGTAAACCTGCTTTCAGACGTGAGGAGGCCTGCCATTGAGTCATGGAGGTCCCAAAGTACTAACTGGTTTCTATGTCTGATTCCTGGATAATGTGTTGAAGTCGACAGGAATAGGCTCGTTGAAGGAGGGCCTTGATGTATCCCCCATCAATGACACGAAATGGACATAGAGATGTAATTGGAAGATCAAATGAACATGGACTGACACGGGTATTGAGACAAGATATTTGTGATGGCTGACTCTCAAGGTGGATACTTCCCTTGAACACTGAGGCACAACAACAGAAACATGACATGGTCCAAAACTCGATGATGCAGTGGATGCTGTGACTTACATCAAGTGATCCAAAGGAGTGAAAGAAACTCAAAGGATTGGCTCAGTGCATAGTTTCAATGGATTATAATGTGTGCAAAAGACAAAGTGCCGTGTTCAAGGGCGACTCTAAGAATTACTTGGTAATGTTCTCAAGAGACTGCTTGGCTTGCTTCTTTCAAATTCCCCCCCATCTAGATAGATGAGTACCTCTTTTTAATTTAACGAGCTCGAGGAGGGTAACACATGCTCAATATAACTCACCTTCGGTAAGTTCGTCTTCCTTTGTTTAACGAACTGGAAGAAGTAAGGGTTCGGTCCCGTATGGGCTTGTCGATGTTTGTTTTAGCGAGTCCAAAGACAGAAAAATCGAAGGTTTTTCATGATTATAGAGTCTGGAAAAACACTTAAAAGAGAACTCTCTCAGTTCCCTTTTCGTACAGTTAGTCTCATGAGGCCGAAAAAGAGATAAACTACCACTCAAAAGACTCCCTTTCGAACCTTTTAACGAGCATGAAAGGAAGCAATATCACTCAATGATCTTTTCATATTTAGAGAGTCTGAAAAGAGTTTAAAGGTGACTTCAGAGGGTTCCTTTTTCGTGTGTCCATGCGGGTCCGAAAAAGAGATAAAAGTCTACCCGGTGCGTTCTTATATTCTCGAGCTTGAGAACAAACTAAGACTGTGCTTGTGGATGTGACAAGGTAAACAATCGATCAAAACTACTTTGAAACCTATAGTGTCAAAACTACAATCAAGAGGTTTAGTGAAGCCATT